>JAOBYE010109559.1:0-19563 GCA_025403585.1 Parazoanthus swiftii | reverse complement strand
GAGCGTTGAAGTGTGAATCATTTCAATCCTTGTGCGGCCTCAAGAATGAAGCTTCTAGTTTTCCCATTCACACACCTCCACGTAAAACAAAAAAAAACCGATTGAGTTAAACAAACAAGAAAAGGGAAAACGAAAAGTTAAAAATTCAGCAGTCGTCTTCGTTGACGTTCCCGTCTTCGTTGCTTAAGCTTTCTAATGTCTCTCTCCTCCGCAGAGGCTTCGAGAAGAGGGCGCGCGGGGAGTCAAGGGAAGGGGGAAGCTCGCCCTCCCCTCTCTTCCTTCCACCTTCCCAGAGATCCCCGCGCGCTCACCTTTTCTTCCCGAGTCCTCCTATATGTTCAATTCCCTCGTTAAACCCCAGGGACCTCTGCGGACGAAAGAGAGAGTCAATGCTATGTCACCTTTTATAGCGTTTCTAAAGCTTCCCCGCAGTCCAGAGTGATTAAGATTATCGCTCGCCTCACTCACTGTGGAAGTGTTCGAGTGAGTACTGTTGACCGACGCCTCGAGTCTGCTGCCTTCTAGTGGGTGACTATCGCCACATTCAGGGTCTGTGCTGCACTGGGTATACGACGCCTCGTTTCCTACTGCAAAAGAAACCCGGAACGGATCAACATTACTAAAATGCCTCAGGCTCATTTTGTTAGAACGTCTGGCCTAGGCAAATGCTCTGTTAAGAAACAAAAAGTGGAAACTCATCTTTCAGATGACCATAAAATGCCCTTAAGTTTCATTTTGTTGAAAAATCCTATTTGCATAGGTTTAACTATTACTACTACGGGCAATTCCGGCTAGCGCAAGGGAAACTCGGTAGCTTTGTAAACAGGGCCTTAAAGAGGCCTTGTAAAAAGGGCCTTGTAAACTGGTTTTGTTTCGAAAAGTAAAACCTAAACTCCTTGACAAAGGGCTCTGGATGGAGCCTGAAAGCTCGGACTTTCAAGTTTAAGTTGGATATAACGAATAACTCTTTTTTCATTAAAACCTAAACTGTTTTGAATGGCTTGTCAATAAGTTATATTACAAGCTGTTTAATCTCATTCGACCAACCGAACTGTTTTGAAAACTTTCGAGTTTGCGAAGGTGGCAGGTGCTTTATGGCTAATAATTATATGTAAAACAAATGAGATAATGGAGGGAAATCCAAACAATAAGCCCTATAGTGCTATATTGTCTGAAAACTAATGTGCCGACTAGTCATAGTTATTAGAGAAAAAGTTGCCAAAATCCAATTGAAAATTATGTCAGCTTCTTCGAATCTGATCATTTTCTTCCGTGTTTCACAAATGAGTGAGAGTTTTTTTTGGAACCAAGACCAAAGTGGACATTTAATTGTTTTTATAGAACGTAAAAAGCATAAGTTGTTTTACCAGAGGATCGGTGAATCAGAGCACTTTCAGAACGTCTGCATGTTTTGGACTTGTAAACCGTGGCATCGAGACACAAGTAGCACCGAAATTAAAACCAAATATTTTAACACAAACAGATAACTGAATCCAAAACTTAAGGGCAACGCGTTTTAGTTCAGAACTCGGAAAAGGATTGAGAAATTTTGACAGAAGTATAGCTATTTTGTTTTGAATACTCGTGGTAAATTGAACAACATAGTAGCAACGAATTAGGGTTTTTAGACTACATGAAGCCTAAAGAAAACTATAAATTGAATAAATATTTGGTGTAGTATATGATGTTTAGAAAACTAACCAGAGTAGTTTAAGCTTGGAAGTATTTCCTGTCCATCAAGTGAGAATGGAGTAACACGGAAGAAAAAACGACGCAGCATTTTTTGAAATGCTTAGAAACACTCGAGCGAGTCAGTGTCACACTCCGAAGCTACTCTTAAAAGACACTTACCACAAGTGTTTTAAAACATTTCTAGTGGCAATTTAACACCGCAATTAGACAAGTGCCATTAGACTTTAAACCTTTCAATTTAGCAGCTTTCTAGAAACCAATACGAGAGGAAACCAGTGATTTTATCGATTAGACTAAGCCACACGCCATTAAGAGCAGTTTTATCGTAGTGTGTACATGTCTCGGGTGCTATCAGCCTCTGACTGGTCTCACGAAAAGCAGTTTCTATTGATCAGAATTAGACACGTCCGATCAACACGCCATCCAATTACTTGGTTAAGCATGCCATGTGCAGGCAAGCCAAGTAAATTGTTAGTGTTGTTCGTCGACAGGCTTGTGCACTCAGACAATTTTAGACCAATCAGGTTCCTCGGCAGATGTTTTCAAACCAATCAGCTTTCTTAGTTCGAACGTATACTTTCATTATACACATTCGTGAGGTTATATCTTAAAGCTTATCGTGTTCTTTTTTCTTGGATTTTTAATGGGAGCTGTCAATGACAAATGCATGATAGTAAGATAAAAAAGTCCTAGTTTGAGTTTTCATTTGCAGCATTTTAAATTTAAGTTTGTAAATATATTCGCCTACTTTTAATGGTGCTCGATCATGCGCTCGGGTCTTAGCCATCTTTTGGTTAAATGAGAAATAACGTTCTCCGTACTACCACAGCAAGGCCTTCATAATCTTTTTCTCAATCCTGGTTTTCTTGTTACAAGTTTATGCAAAAAAACGTTTGAATAGCACTGGCAGCTCTACACAACATCGTTCTACCAACATGCCTGCATTGCCCAAATTATGTACATGCGGGTAACATGGTCTGAGAAATGCATGATGGGAAACAAACTTCGCGTTGGAGTTTGAGCACTGAGAAGTCAAATAATAGAACGTTTAGCATTTGTTCTGGTATATGAATCAATTTTAGAGGTTGTAAAACTTGAATCATGAAGCGGAAATAACGGAACTACTTCCAGTTCGACTGTTGACGAGTGATGGCAGTAATATGTAAGTTGTTTGCTAAGTAGAACATTTCCTGGTCTTTTGAGAAACACATTTTGACTACGAGAAAGCGGTCTTGCCAAAAGTCGGGCGTAACTCTGGCTCCCACAAAAAGGATCCTTAATTTACACTACCACAGCCACATTCACTCCCACAAAGGAAAGACTCAATATGAGCCGCCATTTTGGATACCTAAAACGATTCTGATTGGTCGATTCTTGTCTCGCAACCAGGCTCTCGAACTGCATAGATGATTGGTCAAATAAGTTGGACATGAACAAGAGCATATGAGACGTTTGTATATAAACAGTGGTTTTAATTCAAACTTCTTGTATCATTCATTGCGTATATTGAGTGAATTAAACATGAAGTATACTAGAGACTAAATTTGAGAGATAAAATGATCACCCTCTTCTCTGGTGCAGTTTTAAAAGTACTCACTAACTTCAAATTGACCTTAACTAAAAAATAATTATTTACTGAACTTGGAGTTCTAGAAACAAATGTATGGCGGGAAAATATGTTATTTTTCTCGATACCATTTGTCTGAGAAAAAGTTTGGATTTCAAATTTATTAAACACTTCACATGGCGAACAACAAATATTTCCAAAATGGTATCATTTTATCAATTTGAGTTTGCAATGTATGTAATCAATAAGTAAAAAAAATTATTACATCAACACCGTCCTATAAAAATCAAAAGTGATCATAACAAGGTGCTGCACAGTACCCTTGAATGGGGTACACCACTCCATACACATATGTATTACATAAAAGCTTAAATTCGTAGGGCTAGCTCTAGTTCTTGAGATCTACATCAGTATAAAGGTCCTATTATATCTGACGCATGTTAAATGTCTCATTGCCAAGGTTTTGTCTTCATTTCATTTTCATGTCAAAACTTGTAGAGCTTATTTTACTTAATTTAAGAAATCAGTGTTTGACTGAATTTCTCAAAGTAAGAACCTGTTTCGAATTCTAGCCTAAAACAGGTTCTTATGTAAAGGGGGTCTAAATGGGCACTTTTAACCTAACAGGTTCTTAAATTTTGGATTCTTATATATACGCGGGTTTTTCCTATAGATAGGTAGATAGATATACACACACACTGTTAGTTTCTAAGAAACAATTTTGTAAGAACGCCAAGGCTCAAAATGTCAGACTCAGAACAAGTTTAAGAACACACCTCAGTCTGGGACTAAGAAAAGAAATTTCTATACAGTTTAAAAATGGGACAGTTCTAAATCCTCTACTAAATATGACTGTCAGAGAGCAGCAGCTGGGGCAGTCACATTTGATTTTGGTAAACAGGCGATCAGAGTTGGTATACATATAAACTCAGCTAGATTTTTGGAGTAACCTTTGAATGTATTTATACAGAAACACTTTTGAAAACATTTTAGGCAAAGATTTTGAAAATCATTAAGACCTTTCAGCATCAATTAACGCAAAAAATAGACGTTATTGTGAAAAATAGTTTAGCTTTGAAGTATATAGGAACTATATGTTAATATTTTTGACTACTTTTAGGTTTTTCGTCACACCAGCACTTCTTAATTAGTGACCGTAGTTAGTGTTTCTATTTCAATTATACTTAATACGGTCGCAAAAATGAGTGTCCCTTGAGTTCATTTGTATTATAACAACCGAATCTTTAGAAAAAAGACACTGAATACGGTAATAGTGATTGAAATTTTAGCTTTAATACTTAGCTCTAATAAATTTGCGAATTGTTGCTGTGCGCTGTTGCAAAACAATTTGCGGTTTAAAGTTTTGTTCTATGAACAATTACAGATGGCGCCATCGCTTCTTCGAAGAAATGATGAAATTCTTGATAGTAATTTGCCGATTATAATTCTCAGGTTAAACGGGTTATCATCAAGCATGGGACAAACTCCAAGAAGTGTTAAACTTCGCGTGTGTTATCGTAACTATCATTGTAAAGGTACACTGACACAATATTGTGTATTGTGCAAATATATTTTTCATTCTAACAAACGCTTGATTTACATGTAAATAAAAGTTCATAATATTTTAGACTTGCAGATCAGTATCTGATGATATTTTCATCCTTGTGGCATGTCATCAATTAGACTTTTATTCGAGGATATTTACTGCCGCCTAGTTCAAGTTGTATTTGTTTTGGAAGAACTAACACGCTTTTAGACTTTTGCATTTCCTTTTCAACTTTTGGCTTTGTGATTGCGAGCTACACTGCATGACAACAGCAAGGAAAAAGTTCTGATCATTCTTTGTAGGGGAGTTATAGTCATTTAGTGCAATCGGGCTGCTTTCGCAGATCGAATCAAAAGCAATTTTCACAAATGTGAAGGCGTACGTCCAATATTGTCTTAGATATAGATTCTTAAAAACAAAATACTTAATGACTTTACCATGGATTGAAAATCTTTTCTTCTCTTCTTTCCGACACGATTATACCCTTTTGTCAATTTGAATAATTTCATTTCCTATGACAATAATAAAATGTTGGCAAACTATGAAATGTTGTATTCCGTCTGGCATAGCATGCATTTGCATTTAGAAACCCGACCGTACAGCAAATAACTGTCTTGGGGTCTTATTTAGGTGCAAAAACAGCTAGGAAATATGATTTTTCACTATAACTTTAACAGTTTGCTTCATATCTTTGAAATTCGGTAGCCTGACTCGCGTTTCTTACTTGTTCTAAAAACTTATCTAGATACTCATATGAAGCGAAACGGTTGGTTAGCGAACTATTTCTTTCTGTATAGTTTAAACAAAAACAGATGGCCCAGCGCTCTGACGCAGAGAGTCGCATCATTTTTCGCAAGGTAAAATTATTGGAGAATCCTCGTTTAAGAATTTTAAGATGTATACCAACTCGCACTCACCTTGATACATTGTCTTGCTCTCTCCCGCTCCCATCTTAACCCATTTTGCAAAATAAAAGAAATTCCACTTCTCCGAAACCGAATCCTCTAACACGCGGCTGCTGCTAAATTGTGTCATCAGAAAGTTGTTGAATAATTAAAGACTCCAGAACAGGTACTGAGCTGTGAAGCTGTAACATAATTACCATATCATTTTCTCTGAAAGCTGCCACCATACGCATTAGCCAATTTCTCCCCGTCAATTTGCTTGAGCCCTTGTCCCGAACGAGATCAGCTGTTTAAAGGCAAATGCAAATTCGTAATTTTTGTTATTTTTGATTGATGTATGTTTTCACAGTCGGAGAATGATTTTTGTTCCTACATGCAGTTCGATTTCAAAAGACTTCCGTAGATTTATTTTATATTTCGCTTTTCTCAAACTAACTAATAAACGTTAGTGTTCTAAACGTATTTTTTGAAGGAGATCATTTTGCGGTATTTAATCGTTCATTAACAGACAGTACGAGGGAAACAATTTGAAGGAAGATGAACAGAGAGATTTTGATCTTAAAACCCATCGAGTTCTGTTGTGGTGACCGCCAGTATTTGGCGGATATCAATTAAATTTTCTTAAAACTTTTATGGGGCCCAATTGCCTTCAACCCCGGGGAGCTCTAAACAAGCCGCTTTTGAGGTCTTTTGTTGTGGTTGTATTCTGGAAACAATCCATGATTGCTACCTATCTAAGCCTGCTTACAAATAGATGCGAATTAATTTTGTGTCGGTCTACCAAGAATATTGATACAATGCATCTGAATGGCTCAACTTTGGCCAAAACAAAACCTGAAACAATAATTATATATATTATTTTAACGAGATCTTTTAGTGACATGTCAAGATAATTATTTACTCTGCACATTTTATGATTGGCAAGGAAATTGTAAAATCACCGTGAAAACTGTTTTGCTACAGATTGTTCGATTATTTTTTGACACATTTAAAGCCGGAGAGATGACTTACGTGGCAAGAGATATTATTTTTTCGAGCCAGCCGGTCTTCATTTTGAATTCTTGTGTTGTTCAACAAGCATTTCAGTTTTCACACAAAACATAAAATTGAGGTTCACGAGGTAACTTAAAAAGCAATCAACTTGTCATTAATTCGCTGGGATCTGACCAGTAAGGAGTGTCCGTTTTGTTCAAAAATTTAATAAAACTAAATTTTTTAAACGCTGTACCGCGCGATCTTTATATTGTACATTGCTATATAGTTGGGTGAAAACAAATTATGCATGATTGAAACTGTACCAAACTTTGCTGTTTTGTCGAACAATTGCCTGCCCATTTTGTTTTATTAATTTGAGCTGGACAAGTGATTTAGCTGTGAGCTTTTAAATGAGATGAAACGAGTCATTGGAAGTTCAATCCAAGTCTGTTATTTGCAAAGGATAAGAGTAAATCTTGAAGAAAGCAACAAGTTTCAGTAGGTGCTTCGATTAAAGTGTATTGCCATTGCCATACTCCAAATTCTGCTTATAATAACTTATGTATTTTTTCCTTTGCATTTCTCTTTTCAGTGCAATTAGAAAAAGTGTTGTTATCGGAGGAAATTGCTGTTTCTATAGCATTGGTATTAACGAAGATTTTCTCCTGTTTAGTGACTAACGCTAAACGGTCTTTGTTTCGTTTTTCGGGGTCTCAGCTTCAAGTACGTTTCACTGAGTTAAGAAGTGTTCTTGATTTTTTTGCGAGTTTTGTGTTTGTATGCATTCAAAGGCCGTTCACCTTATAGTATACGTAACCAATTCTGTTGCTATCGCCTATATTACCGTATTGTACTGCTCTCTCGCAATATTTGGTGTCGTGTCTTTCGTTTCATAGAAATAAGCGCCCCTATCTTAATCTTGTTCTTAAATTTTGACATTTTTAGCCTCAACTTTGTTAAAAAAAGTTTCTTTTATGGAAGAGAAGCGTGGGGTGTATTTCATTATGGTCTGTGTGCAAGTCATATGCCGCTTCACTACTAGAACCACCACTCCACAATTCCTTTGCTGCTGCCACAAACATATATGTAGCTATATGTATGATATAATCTATGTCGATCATTGATGTAGATCTACGCCTTGCTGCAGTGTTTTTTAAACAGGCACCGGTTAAGAGCTCAAATTGGCCAATTCCTAAAGGTAAACATAGAGCGTTTTAAGACAGATTTTGTAAATAGATTGCATTTTAGATATAGACGGTTGCCATTGCTGACGATCATAGTTAATTGGTGTTCTTTGTATTTTGATTTATTTTTGTCCTGAATAGTATAATAGCTGTAAGCCTTTTTCCATTATAAATGCGTTGTAAAGATCGGTGTGTATAATGGATTATTACTTTTGGTGTTCTTAATACTATTGCTTTTCTTATTTTTATCATTGCTATTATTATTGTTAACATTATTATTTTCATAATTTACTATTATTATATGGCTGACTGATTTCGCGTGCTGTGATTGGTCAATTTCAGGTCCGTAAGTTGCCGTACGGACCTCTAGTTCTGGAGCGGCTGTCATTTACAGCCTCACTTGCTTCAAATAATCAACAAAGCCATATAATAAACATCTTATTAGCCTCGTTTGCTCGGTCCGTACGGCAAGTTATGGATCCTCGTTTTTTCCTTCCTAGTTTTCATGGGCCGTGCGCTTCGCGCTTGGGCCATAAAAGGAAGGAAAAAACTCGGACCATAACTTGCCGTACGGACCTCGCACTCGGCTAATAGGAGGTATTTGTCATTATTATTGTTATTATTCAGTTAGTATCATTTTCATTCTATTATCTATGAGTGGAAGCTACTAAGCACTGAAAAATATAAGTTTAAGTCTTTATCAGTAAACCTGGTTTTGATAGCGGTTATCAACTAAATCCGAGATGTTACCGGCAAAGTTTTTAAAAGCTTTTACCTTGGAACAATGTTTTGGGCGTGTATTTGTTCTCTATCAGTAGCTAGTGTATAGAATATTGGTCAAAGAGGGGATTTTTTAGAATCAGTCTTTGCGTGTGTCAGTTTGTTTGCACGTTTTCCTTTGAATCAGAATATCAATTTGTATATATGAGGGTCTGCCGGAAGTGACTGTGAGCAAACCTCAGTTGTTAGGGTCGGGTAACCGCATCCTGGTGTCTCTCGTATATGCACGTGAGTTGCGCGCGTGTGTGTGTGAATAACATATTAGTTTGAAGCCCAGGATTTGGTGAAAAATATATTTATTAATACAAATTACAAAAAGTACAGTGCATTTTGATAATCAATGATATCGCTATCTGTTCTTAATCTAGTACAATTTTTAAAATTTTCTTACATTTTCTATCATGGCTTTACCAAAATTATTAAATTCAAGACTGGTTATATGCAGTGTTGTTCTTACAAAATACTTTCGAAATACTAGGCTCTTTTGTGCCTTTAAAAATATATTTTTTATTGTAACTTGTGATATTCAACCCTATTCATCTGGATATATCAAAACCTAATACAATACAATACAAAAGAGACAAAGTATAGATATATTGTCCGCTTTATGTTCAATAGACACGATTATAATTGTAACTTATATAAGTTATTAAAGTCATATCTCATGCACAACATGAAAAATTTGCTTGTGGAAAAGCTTGTAAACTATGCAACTCAGGAAGTACGCTATAAAAAATGTTGTTAAGCCAACGTGCATGGCGATCGTGAAAAGGTGACGTAAACTCTAAATATTTCGTTGGAGATAGTAAAAGTTGGCTTTGAATCCCAATGCTGTCGTATCTAACTCTTTAAGGAGACAATCAACCTCTGCTGCACTCCGGCTATATTGTGTTGTTTGTCCACTCTGCGCTTGCGTGGAAACTGCAGTAGATACTTGCCGCTGACCGCTTGCTTTGGACTGGATTATCTGAGCCTAGTAAACATAGAGAAGGATCAAATAAGAGTCATTTTAAGGTTATAGAGGAGCCGGAGTAAAAACTGTTCCTGTGGCTGAGGTTCCATAGTAAGATAATTGCACGACTTTTGCTATTAATACTGTAAAATAGTCCTTGAAACGTGGCATGACTGTCGAAGTGACAAAGGGCTGCTTAGTGGTTGTGTTTAGAATTAAAATATTTTATCAACCCAATTCATATGTGATAAACTGTAAAAGAATACGAAACAGGTTGTTCTTGCCTTTTTTGCTAGTCTAAGTTCAGGGGCCGACCAGCTAATTTTGTTATTATTGATTTCGTGGCGGAGGCCTACGGCTGCCCATAATTCGCTTGGGGCTAACTGTATTTTATAGCTGGACACTTGTAGCAACGTTTGCGTCAACGCAAAATGTCAAGTAATTCTAATTTTGGTTTGTTAATGTAGATATCGTAAACGGTAAAGGAAAAGTTGCAACCGAGGCAGAAAAAAGTACCAACTCACCCTTTTTACCGCAGCAGTTGCGGCGGTTTTTAGACTCAAGAGGTCGGTCTTAACAAGCTCAAGGTTGCTCCTCGCTTGTCCGTCTGTTAACACGGCATAAACGGCCATGTTTGTACTCGCAAAGATCTTGTGGAAATCCTCCATGAGGGCGACCTCAACGCTTAGCTTCTTGGCCGTCTAAAAGAGAAAAATGGTGCATTTGCAAAACTGGCCTTTTGAAGTATCGTTTCTTTTAACCCTTTCCAATCCAAACTCTGAAGCTTTGCAGCAGTTAAAATGAAATCTGCAGTACCTGTAGTGCAATTAATGAGACATGGATGACTTTACAACAAACAATCATACAAAATTAAATTGTCAAATTGAAGTTGAATAAGAAACGGGAGTGTTTTTTACAAAATTCGTTTCTAATTCTATGCTTCTTTTCCATTTTCCCAAGGCTTTGAGGGTTAAGCGCTCTACAAAAGCTGCTGCTTTGTACATTGTAGCATGCAAAACATGGAAAGGATACAAACAAAGTAAGAAGAAAAAGTTTAGTAAACGAACAACCAAATAATTTAGCACTGCCTTTGATCTTGTTGTTCGATACCGTACCGTTCAATGGTGCAGTACTGATAACCTTGAGGAAAGAGGAAATGTTACAACTAACGAAACAAAAAAAGTATAAAATGAAGTATTATTTTCAACAACATCATCATCATCATTCTCAACTTTTTCACCAAATCATTATCATTAAATCCATGCCAGGAGCTTCGTCATTGGCTTAGAATCATCAAAAACATCTTTTGTCATTAGTTGTTATAATATCTTCAATATATTTATTATCTTTATTTATGTCTATCTCAGTAAATGAGTAGTTTTGTGCAATTGAATTTATAAGTTACAATAAGTAACAATAAGTTACAAATAATAATACAAATGAAAAATTGTATATTACCGAGAGTGCTCTCCAGGTGGTTGTATTGTAAGTCATTCTTGATTTCACGAGGGACGTTATAACTGGGAAAGAGTCACATGCCGTGTTACCAGACACATATCCTTTCTTTTGCTATAAAGAGGAGAAAACAACAGATTAAATGACATTTTAAAAGTGTTAATTGGTAAAACAATATAAATCTTCTATTGCTCATACTAGCCTCCTCCGCAGACAACTCAGTGAGGCGAAACTTTGGCAAATATGGGCAAATATGGGGCTAATGCAGGTATATGATTGTCGATGATGGACATAGAGGTTTAGTGATGGCAATTGATAGCAGTGGTGTATTAGCTGTACATTTGCCTATATTTGCCTTTTGTCTCATTGAGTTGCCTGCGGAGGAGGCTATGCTCATATATGCACTTTCAAGCAAGATATTCAGAGAGCTACCTCCGCAGACAGGGACATTTTAAAGCCTTTGGTATAGTCTCTCGACATTCTTTCAAGGGACTAAGAACAACGCACTTCTCAAAAGGGGTAGAGTAATCTCGTCGATTGTGTTCTATTAACTGAGGGCATAATTTAATGTCTCAGACATAAAAAATCGATGTGAACCGCTGATGGCTCTCTGGCTATGACCCTCAATCACTGAACCATATACTTGCTGGAAAGCCTCGCGGAGAGCACTTGAAATGTATGTACCTATTCTAGTGTACCAAAAGAAAGTAGAATTGTACCCGTTTAAAGAGATCTAGTGGAGTAATCCCTACCAGCGAGAGAGTAGCTTGTCAGTAGCCAGTCTAGTCATTCTAAAAAACTTTAGTAAGTCGAATATGAAAAAGATTTGTAAGGAATCCTCAAAAATCCTCTGGATAGAATACTGAACTTGTTTCAACATTTATATTTACGCTGTTGACTTGTTTTTAGTACTGGATATAAAAAGGAAAAATGTCAAACATTTCTTTATTATATTGAGAGATACTTAATTTATAAAGCAAGAAGCACTCGATTGCCGGCTTCTTCTTCATTCTGTTTACTAACTACTCACGTTATACTTTAAGGTACTGGATGTAGTCAGCTGTAATCTGGTGGTCATCTGACTGAGCTTCAATATGTCGCATCCTAAACACTTCCGTTCCTGGTGAAGACTTGCATTTGGTGAAGTACAATACACAGGAGGACCAAGCCGGCACGTCGGTAACCCAAAGCACAGGCAGATCAGCGACAAAAAAATTGCGAGTATCACAGCTCCAAAAGGGAAACCTAGAGCAAACCAGTTTTACAGTTACTTTGTATTGGATCAACCTCAAAAAAAGTTAACAAAAAATTTTTGTTCTCTTCAAACTAGAATAATCAGCATTGTGGTTAACGTTCTCAAATACAAGCATTTGTTGAAATCAACAAAATACTGTCATAAAAGGAAATGATCGACACAACACATACCTGACATTTCTTCTTGTTTCTTGTTTGAAGACTTGTTGGAGACTTGAAAGATTCTTGAACTCAAAACTGTTTGATTGTGATCGATCACGGCAGTGGAGGTTCATTTTATACTTTTTGCGGGGCTTTCCGACCATTCAATCATGTTCTAAACATTTTTCAGTGACTATTTTACAATTCACTTCGCGGATCTTATACAGATCTTACTTTCAGAACTGTCAGCGGTGATTTTTCCCGGCAGCAGGTGGACAACAATAACAATGTTACTGCTTCCGTAGATAAAAGTTCGGGGGGGGGGGACAAGGTGGTGGTTGGAGATGAACGAATCTGAACTTTTGCAATACAGTTCTTGTTCAATACAAGTGATGTTAGCATTGCAAAATCATGTGTTTATTTTCTTTTTTATGTAGTTGTTACATATCGTTACAGTGAAGCTCATTCACGACGCCGATTATTCTAACAGCCGTATAGCACTATAGATTGCAACTCGCTGTTTTTAGCAAACTTAACACATAGAAGCTAAAAGTCCCTAACATTAATAAATGAATTAATACTTCCAGATAAGTCAGTAAGTTATTTTATGACATTAAAGATTTCTAAACAAAAACAGGATGTCCTAAGGCTGTACCTGGTTTTACACAACAAATACGGATTATACTGCAAACTAACAGCTTGAAACGAAAGTCAGAAGAATGCCATAATTTCACGAGAATAGTTTTTACGCTACGTTTATTCAAGTTGCTAAGAGAGTTTGTTTCTCTTTTCGATGTAGCTCAGACTTAACGTGGAAACACTGAACACTTTAACAATGAGAACAGCAAAGTACAATTGCAAAGTTTGTAAAACCACATGTAAATTATGATAAACGAACTAAGTTGGTTAATTCCATGACTCTAGATTTGGCACCTGCAGCTTCCCTAATTGTTAATGTTTTTAATTTCTTTTTATGCCTTTTGCCTAACCGAGACGCCTCAGACTGATTTAATGAAACCTTGCTATATAGTTTGGAGCACTCTTCTTCGAACCTCGATCAGATAATCAGAACTGTCATTTGAATAGAATAGATACGTTTAGCTTATTTGTCGAGTGTTTTGCCGGTTGTACAGCGTAACTAACTATTTCAGTGTTTCGATCAAGAACCTTTACTTGAATGATTACATTTTACCACTGACTCAGATAGATAAAGTGGTATAAATAATTACTTCTTGTGCTAGGGGCTTTTTATTTCAATGGTCGCGATTGATACTTTCAAACACGTCAAATGATTGTGAGGTTTCTACCTTTCTCTAGTTTGTATTGGTTCATACAATGCACGTTTAGTAAGTTGAAAACTTTACCAACAGTTTCCCTAGTGTGGAGGTCTTTTTTATGTATAAATATAGTTATTCTACTTCTCCCATCCTTAGTGATTTTCCTTGAAGACATTCGTTTTGTTCTATGGATATCCAAGTCCCAATTCAGTGAAAAATTCGTGAGGTATTCTTAAGCGAAAGGTAGTAGAACGTTTTGTACAAATATCTGTTGCAAAACATAGGAACTCTGCATCTTCCTGTAGGTGCAAAGGACTTTGGAATCATCACTGAATGGGACTTTACAGCAGAACACTTTGTAAATTAAACTTCGATGTAATAGTAGTTAATTTAGGAACTTTACGTTGTCATGTGTTAGCAATCCCGTGAAACAGAATGTACTTTGATCTTTAAAAGTTATTCAATACCAGTGCACCCGGAAGCAGGTACACCAAAAGTCCCCGATACTTATAGCTGGGAAAAACACTATTTCTGCACTCAACACAACGATATTTGAATTACTGCAGCGAATAGACTTTGCTCTCAAGCACACACATTAGCAAGTGAGAAACCGCAAGTATCCCTTTTTGCGCTGAGCTTCTTTTCGGCAAAAAGGAGTTGTCTACTTCTTCCTGTTAGTCGCAAAGGATTTTGAAAGCGTCTGTTGGAATTTGCAGGAAACAGTATTCAAACCAGAGAGTTCAATGCACTTACAAAATTCAGCATTTCTACAGAAAATGTGTAAAATAGAAGATACCCTGAACTGTAAAAGCTCTTTAACCATACTCTACCCGGAAGCAGAGGAAAGGATATTGACCGGAAATGCCCCGGATAAGTTTTTGATTAGGAGAACAAGAACGCGTGCTTCCAACAAAGGCCCTCAATAGACTGCAGGCAGGGGTCCTTGCGAATTTAAAAATAAAATCAAAGTTCTTGTATCACTAAGCTTTTTCTAAGAACTATTGTAAAGTCGTGACTTGTAGTTTTGACGTTTTTATTACTACTTCCCTAACTCTTAGGGATAACATACATACATTATATAGCCATATTTTTTGACGAAACTTACTCTACTGAAGTGAAGTACTCCTTGTGAAAAAGCACCTTTCTCATGATATAAGCGATCGTTTTTTGTATTAGCTTTCATCTCATTCACGATTAACTGGAGCGTGCATGCATGTGCACGTACCACATAGCGACCCCGAGGGAACATTTGTACACAAAATCTAGTTTTCTCCAATACAACTCCGCGACGTTCCTCAAAATACCGCTTCTTCTCTACATTAGAGTATCAAGATGCTTTTAACGAGAGTTCCTTTTTGTTCGCATCTTTTATACTTGGTGACAATTTCCTAATTTCTTTTCGGTGGTGAGATTCAATAAATATGAAAGATACAGCGAACAGCAGGACGCCTTTGGGTGACTTTATTCTTGGTCAAGAGTTTTCCACTTCAGTTACGATAATCGGTCGACTAACTTTGCTTTAAACACTTACTATTAATTAGAGCTACTGACTTTACAGGGATTAGGTTTTCGCTCTATAACCTTAATCATCTCCACTACCAGTTCCAACTATTCCACTCTTTATGTTCTTCATTGTAGTAGAGTTGGTAACAGACTGGGAGTTAATTTCTTCTTTATATTTTCTTTTTGATTTGTTCTAAGATGGAAATGCTCTTCTTAAACGACTTGAGGTAACTCATATTGGAAAGTTCATACAACTTCGACGTTTAACTTACAGAAAAAATTTCTCTTTCGTTACGGGCAAAACTACTGCTGTCTTAAGTGAACTCGTGCGTCTGCAAACGACAAATTAAACGCACGGCTTGCATGAAAGCACTAGCATTAAATTCTTAACAGAGTTAGAATCGTTGTTCCTGATGCAAAAAGCTAGACAACAAAATCTATACTTCTGATTTCTTGACTTGTAAAAAATTACTGTTGGTGTATACACATATACAGCTAGTGGGTAAATTAATAGACGTAGATTTGTTGCTTGTTTCCACGCAGTAAAAACTGTTTTTGAAGAACTGAAGAAACTTTGTAATTATCAAAATTTCTTAAACGTTTCAACATGAAAGTGCAACAACGTCAAAAAAACGTTGCTTTACTTAGGCTGAAGTCTCGATGAAACAGCTTTGTCCTTAAGTCAAACCTTACCATTAAATTCGTATTGTACAAAGTTTTCACTTGTTGTTAACCATCTTTAGAAACTCGGTTTGAATCCTTTTGATAGCACGATGGTATTCATCAAACAAACATCGGTGACAATAAATTAATGTTGATAGCAAAGCTTAAAACGTCTTTTGATGGTGGTTTTCACGTTCGCAAAGACGATAGTTTGGACAAGAAGTGAAAGACCATGATTCCTTAAGCAATTTTAAACTAGCAAAGGGAAGTAGCAGTTAGAACAAATAGGACAAAAGAAAGCATTGTTATGGGTCAGTGCACTTGTTGCGCAAGAAAAAATCAATGATCCATGCGTTTCTTGAATGTGAAGCAAAAATTAGAGATGTATGTATAGTTGGTAGTTTTGAAACAAATATAGAATACACTCGGACGAATACAAGAGGGGTGTTTCTTTACTGAAATAAGCTTAATTCCTTAAATTTAAAAACCCTTTTTTGTCGTTGACCTGGAGTGCAACAAGCAAAGCCTTTCTATTGATTTCTCAAGAAAGCGTTTCTTGGAAGTGGTCAACAGATTAGTCCAGATTAAAAAACCGCACCCCTTAAAGAAAACGGTCTATAAATATAATCTTTGTTCATCATTTTTTAGTTAGGTTAAACACCTATAACTGACAAGTTTCTAAGGCGAAGATCAAATATCAAATATCAAATTGCAAATATTAAATTGCAAATATCAAAGCCTTATACGAAAAGTAACGACACTAGCTGGTGTCAAATTAAACGCATGTTCCGTAACAGCCTTTGGTACTTTGGACTTTGGACCTCAATGGTTGATTACGCCGCTTTTCGCAGGACCAACAACAATAGCATTGTCATCAATTGTAAAAGTGCACCTGATAACAGAAAATCTCCTAAAATAGATCCCTTACTGCACCATGTAACTGAAAGATTAGCACAGCTTATTTGTTTTTAACTCTATGCAGTGAAGCTGTAGCACATCTATAAAAAGAGACTTAACAGATCTTGGTGGAAAGTGGATGTTCGTGCTGTGCCCCTTTTGACAAAGTATTACGGGGTAAAAAGATAAAATAAATCTATGACCTAGTGCTCCTTTGAAAAACGACACTCGGTAGACTTTCCCAGATACTGCCAGTTTCGCTAATCCTTTTGCACAATTATGAGACGTACGCTAAAGGTAGTGAAACTAGTACTGGCAATTTTAGAACTGTTAAAACATTCTTATAGATATACGCAGCAAAATTCAAGAAAAGTAATTAAGCGAGTAACAAGTAATTTCCTTAGGACCTAACTATTTAAATAAGCACATGCGTACGTAAGTAAATAAATTGGTGAGTGCGTAAGTACATAATTAAATAACTGAAACAAACATACATCCGTAAGTAAGTACGTACGTACGTAAGTGAGAAAGTAACTAAATAGAAAAGTAAGTAAGTAGGCGAGTAAGCAGATAAGTATATTCGTGAGTTAGTTACGTAAGTAGGTAAGCAAATAAATCAGTGTTTTTAAGTTAGTAAACTGTGTAGTGTATTAGAAGAAGTAGTGTGCTAGAAGATGAATGGTGAGTTAACACGGAAAACTATAGGCGTTTCTTTACCTTACGTTCGCCAGTAAAATTTGTGCAAAAACGATAAAAAATGCCACTTGTCGTGGTAAAGGATATTGTCGTTCTACAACAATAATAATAATAACAACAACAACAACAACAGTTTATTTATTACATTCTTGTGACACTATTTACATCAAAAAATTAATATAGCAAAGTTTGAAGGAGCACAAGCCCGAGAGGTACTTAGAAATAGGTACTAATCTAATCTAATAAGTGCCTCTATCACCGGTGATACACGATACCCTTCAATGTACAGGAATTGTACTATATCCTGCGAGAGCTATACATAAGGAATAGGTACTTATGCAATATAATAAACGCCTGTATCACCGGTGATACACGATGCTGCTTACTATATAGGCATTGTATTATATCCTGCGAGAGCTTTATGTTTATCCATCGTAAGAAATGTCTTTCTCTCCGGTGATACTAATGTTTGCATATTGTAATGTTTTTAGTTAAATATAATTACCGAACTGTTCTATATTTAATTCAAAAGAAATATTTCTTCAACGTCTCTGAGGAGCACACAACAGCACTCGTTACTAATGTCGGATGGCGGATGGCGCCTTTTGAACAGGAGAAACAGCGCATACTGATTGGCTAACTCTTGTGACAGGTGTTAAATGTCCAATTGCCTGGTAGAAAATCAAAATAAGATAGCAAAAACAACACTTTTTAAAATCTGTATACTCAGCAGCTGGAAACTATTCCAGCCTAGGGAGGGTGAAGGGGGTGAAGGTGGGTGTGGGAGAGGGTGAAGGGGGTGGAGGTGGGTGTGGGAGAGGGTGAAGGGGACGGGGGTGGGCGTCATACTCTGTCACATGAGCAATAGAAATATGTGCGGCGCATTGAAATTCGGTATAGATTTTGACGTTTTGGTCTGAAACTAGATAAATATTGCGTTCTCGGACAAAACTGAAGAGATGTGGCGTGAAAAAACTTTCTTCCACCTTGAAAATGGATATTTATTTTTGCGTCAGTTCTGAAACTGGGTACGGAAATTTTCATAATTTTGTATTGAAACATGCCTTACAAAGTGCGCCGCACACCCCAGCCAAAATAATCAAGGAGTACCCCTTTCGTGCCCCCTCTCCCCTCTTCTCAGGGAGTTCTAGTCAAAGGAGTTTTGCTTCACATATTGCACTTTGAAAACTGCGTCATCAGTGAGAACAACTCCACCTCCATGTTCAAAAGAACTTTATAGAGCTCTTCCATAACGTGTTGTAAGAACTTCAGAAGCAAGACAAAAGGCGTGTTTTTTGACTGTGGCAGCGGGATCTTTCTGATGAATATTTCTGACACGTTCGAAGCTGTCGAGATTGGACTTGTGGTTGGCTGGGTTTTCGTTGTTGAAGGATTTGCAGCAGGCTGGGTCTTTGCTGTTGAGACTGTAGTCACAAGACTTGTAGCTGGCTGAACACGAGTGGTTGGATTAGCACGTGGCCGGGAAGACGTGTTTGCCGAGTCACGAGACACACTTGATGGAATTGTGGTAAAGCTGGTGTTGGGAAAACGCTGCTTAGGAACAAAGAAACGGAAATCAGGAGTCTTTACAACAGGGTGCTTTTAGTGTTGAACTTTTAAAGGAAACTCAAGAAAGCGCTGGACCACTGAAGTACTACAATCCTTTTAAACACCCAAATACAAAGATTTGTGCTGGTTTATACCGGTATTCATTGTGCAGACTTATGTGTTTAAAAAGTGTGAAACTGTTCTTTTCTGTGGTGACGTAACGGTATATATATAAACAGTTTCTTCGATTTCAGAAATGTATAGAAATAAATCTACTTACTAAATTAAATTAAGAGGAGGTTAATGCCGGTGTTGTGGTCAGTAATCTCATCTCTTCTTGTAACTAGCAATTTGGAGGCTAGCCTCGTAAGGGACCCAGAGTCCTATTGCTAAGCCTCCGGCTCCGGTCGGCAAACATCGCCGAAAATGTCATAAATAAATAAATAAATAAATAAATAAATAAAGAAAGAAAGAAAGAAAGAAAGAAAGAAAGAAAGAAAGAAAGAAAGAAAGAAAGAAAGAAAGAAA
>JAOBYE010109448.1:0-19564 GCA_025403585.1 Parazoanthus swiftii | reverse complement strand
CAGGCAGTGTCTATGGTGGTATCTCTGTGCAACAGCTTGATGTCGTTATGGGGAAGGGGTTCTGTTATTGAGCAATTCCCCCTGTAAACTCTTGACTTCTTCGACCAAAACTTGTTTAACACGATCAACTAGTTACAAAGTGCGTAAGGACAAAGAGAAAGGTTCATTTCAGTTAAAAGGACGCAAAACCTAAACCATTGCTGTAAAAACTGATAATAACGTGCATCTTTATTAAACCCAAAGGAACAAGTGAAATACTAGTAACAAAATTAATTTTAAATCGTTACATTGTACGTTTGGCTTACAAAAACTTCGCTTGAATTAATGTAAGAATTGAACGAACGAACGAATGAATGAATGGTTGGATAGACGAATGAATATCAGAGCCATGCGCGGACAGTTTGAATTCAAACTGGTTGGTTTTGACAGCTAGTGTTTTGGTAGGCACTGCATACCAGTTTGTTCGCCTACGAATATGGGGATAGGATAGAGCCGGGCTGGGGCACAGGCTCCGTTTCTCCCCGACAGTTACAGTACTATTAAAATCAAAACGCACAGTTTTCCAAGTCGAAGAGAACATATTAATGTTTAACTCTACACTGCCGACATGCTTGTAAATATTGACAGGTCAAGGCCAACCAAGACCAGTTTTGTTTAGAATAGGATTTGATAAACGACAGTCCAGACAAACTTTAGAGCGATCAAAAAACGTCATGGTCGCGTAGCAGACATCGAGGGGAGGAGGGGACCAAAAGAGAAATTGTTACTTTCTGACGGAGAGAGAAGGGCTTTTGTCATAAAGATGTTACAAATTTTTCATGTTTTATAAAAAATGATAATTGCCCAGGGAAGGGGTTTCTTAAAAGTCAACCATTCCGGCCCTCCCCATCCATATTATCTCGCCGGTTTTGTGGCATTTTGCTCGTAGGAAACATCTCTAAATAACGACCGCTCACAATGAAAATGTTTTTTATTAATACGAGTAAGTTGTCGCAAGAGCAAAACATATCTTTACTCAGCAACTTGGTAGCTCAATACATTTTATGTAGCATTTATCAATGCAAATGGCAATAAATCAGTGCAAAAAAACAATCAATCACCTAACTGGCAATAAATAATACAGTCCAATGCCTCGGCATTAACTAAACGCTGCTTATTTAGGAGTACCTAAGCAACATTTGCCACTGTCTTTCATACTAAAGAGATAGACCACTTTCATAAATGGCGGCTATTTTAGTATTCTCTTGTTTTTATTTAAATTAGCCTCACTGGCCTCGTTCAGGTTAATATATTCTTTTGATTTTTTGACTTAAGAACGAGGCTAGTGAGGCTAATTTAAATAAAAACAAGAGAATACTAAAATAGCCGCCATTTATGAATAGGGTCTATTGTTGCGAAAACTCGCTTTGAAAAAATAAAACAAACCCAAACAATCATGAGCCGGGAAACATGCGAGCCATGAATTACGGAAGTTAATTCAACACAGAGTTGAAAATTAATCAACTATGATTCGAAATCAATCAGGGAATCGGTTATAGTTAACAACGGGGACTTACTCTCACAGTTGTTAGAAAACTGCAGTGACTGTTCTTTTCTCTGTCATTAGTGAATGTAAAACATGGTTGCCTTAGGTTATTCCCTTAACCTTGCACACTGCGACAATGTTGAAAGTTGATTCGTTTCGCCTTGGAAAGTTATCAAGCAGTAAAAAAACTTAATAGTGGTTTAATCGTGGCTAGTGTGAATGTGGTACGTTTTTAGACCGTATTACCTGCCTTTGGGAAAGGAGAGGTATTGAAAGAAACAATTTTTTGTCAAGCTATTCTCTTACGTCTGTTCAACAAAAACCGCTAATTACGCCAACATCTGAGCAGTTGCTATTTGAAACTTAATAAAGATTAAAGTTTTTTGTTTTTTTTACCTAGTGGCCTGTAGCTGTCTTGCATTTTGTAATGTTTGAATTTTTTTTTCTAAACGTAACTTGTTTTTTTAGTTCACAACTAAACAGGTTGAATCGGCTGAGAACAGGCAAGATGAGTCTGATGATTCAAGGAGACAGAAAGGTCAGGAGTTTCTCCGCCGATTGAAGCTTGACCTCGACGAGTTGTTAGAGGATGAGCAGTAAGTAGTCTTTACACCCAGAATACTGTGTTGGGTTTGCACTGGTTGTAGTATAAGTATTGCTACAGCCACTGTTGCTTCTGCTGCTGCTGCTGCTACTGTAACTGCTACTTTCACTGCTACTGTCCGTAAAGGCGTGTTCACACTAGAGATGCAAACACGAGCGTAGACTTAGACGCAAGCGCAAGGACACTCACACCAGCGACGCAAGAGATGCAAGCGACGCAGGCGCCTGCATCTGCGTTTGCGTCACCTTCATTCACACTTGGAAATTTGTGATGCAAGAGCAAACGCAAGCGTAAGGTTTGCGCCAGGAAAAGGAATTTTTCCTTTTTCTTGATTCTGCATCTGCGTCAAGTTACATTCACACTTGTTTTTGTTGCTCTTGCATCTGCACTTGCTTTTGCGTCTCTAGTGTGAACACGCCTTCACTGTCACGACAAATGGCATTGTTATTAAACATTAAGAATATCGCATGGCCCTAACTACTTAGCTCGACTAGCTTTTAGTTTTTTATAAGTAGCCGTACTCTCTTTTTTAGCAATAAGGATGATAAGCCAGTAATAATTTATTCTGTATGGATAACCAAGAGATAAAAGTTTGTTTCTGTTACTACCACTGCTACTGCTGCTAATATTACTACTACCTCTTTTGAGGTGCTGCACTGTCAGTGTGATCGGCCTTGTTTGCATATTTTCTCTTTGGCAAAAGCTATTGAACAGACAACACAGTTTTACGTTTAAGACAAAAACACGATTGAGTATACTGTATCCGAACTTTACTTAAATCGTTGTGAGATTGCTCTCACGAAACAGCGAGAAGTCCCGTACATTTTGTATTGGCTTTTAAGTTTCCAGTTCCTTTTTCTCGGTGTAGTTTCCACAGAAAGTATTAAAAAAAATAAGGATGTAAATGGCGTTAGCCGAGGTCGCCCTGTTAATGACAGTTCCTTCAGAGTTATTTTCACGCATTCGTTTTGTTGATCACGTGGATAAATTATACCACTTTTCAGGTTCCTGTGTTGTTTGAAGCTCCGATATGAGAGTCCGTCAGACAGACTGAATGCCGTCATATCCAGCCATAAATTGTACCTGATGAAGGTCGGGCCACCGGTTGCCCGACATGTGGTGCTACAACAGAGCTTCCAGTCTTTATTGAAGGCACAGCACAAGTTTGAAAGTGAGTTGTATAGTTCTTGATTTGGAAAGACTTATTTTTGACCAGAGGAAATTAAACATTTAGTAATAATAATAATGATAATAATAATAATAATAATAATAATAATAATGATAATGATAATGATAATGATAATGATAATGATAATGGTAATGGTAATGATAATGATAATGATAATGGTAATGGTAATGGTAATGATAATGCTAATGGTAATGGTAATGGTAATGGTAATGATAATGATAATAATAATGAATAGATTTCTTTAGCACCTTTTCTGCAAAGTTCAAAGACGCTTGAGAGTATGTAAGAAAGCAGAAAAATCACAGAACTTGTAGAACTTTTTGAGCAAGATTTCATTTTGTAGCGGGACTTACACCAACATGACGACCAAAGTTGCTGCAAAAGTCAACACTAGTACAACCCATCTGGTACTGATCGCTACAGATCCAAATTAAACTCATTTTAAATGTTTATCAGGCCAAATCAAAACATTGTAATTACTACAAGTTAGTCGGCTTTTATGACCAGCCAACATGTTAGCGGGACATGCTAAGAAATTGCGGCAATGCTAGATTCAAACATCTTTCAAAGCATCTTATCATCCTAAGAATTTTTAGGAATCCTTCAAAAACAGAATCCTTAAACATGAAAAAAGACATGACTCAGACTCCACAGAATCTGTAGTTTTGATTTATTTTTCGTGAGGTCTGACATGCAAACATGAATAGGGGAATAATATGCAAAAGAGAAGTGTCTGTTTCATACCGTGTTTTTCTCTCACCGGCCAGTGACGGAGGTGGGTCGTAGTGTCAGTTGGAATTGATGAATCGCTGAGCGGGAGGCGCCGAGTTGAGGTTTCGGCTTCGTTTTTGTTTTTTGGTTATTTTTTGTGTCGCGATTGTCCTGCACAGGCGCTAGTTTCCATGGTGACGCAGTGGTTAGTGCACCGGACTAGGGACCTGGTCGTACTTGAATTCAGTATGGCACGGGTTCGAATCCTGGCGGATCCGTCTCAATTTTTTTTCCCTCGCAGAAATTTTTTTTTTCTCTTTTCGCATCAAAACGGAACAGTATCATATTAGCAGAAATCACAAGCGTTATAGCATACAATCATGTGCAACGGCAATCTGCTGACCATTCTTTTTAAAACCAGCATTCATTCTACTTCACCTAGTTCATGTTTCCTTACACGACAATGTACGAATTGTAGCACTTGAACAAGTGAAATCGAGGCAAACAAACTAGTTACTTTAAAGGCTTATGGCTTGGCCCGAGTTAGGCTATTTATGTAGCCTCTTGTTTAGTATAAATTATCTAAATTTAAATCCAAATCTCAATCTTAATCTCAAGGTTCTGTTACTCGAGGCAATTTTCTCTGCAACTTTATTTTGGTCAAAGAAAAGCACCAATGCTTCCTAAACTAAAAAGTAAACCCGTCACTGCTTTCAGATGGCCAGCACTGCTTAGAGCTAGTCACCAGGCTCTCGGGAACAAGGAAGTTATCCATTGCATCACGTGACCCGTCAGATAACCCGCTGGTGCGCTGCGACTCCATGAATGTCGCCTGCCGGGTACGTTATGTTAGGTTTAACAGGGAGATTTAAAAGCACCATGTAAACTTTAAACGGCAAAATAATCGCACAACTTAATTTCTTAATGGACTAGACAACATAACAGTCTGTTTACCCTACGAAAATTCTAATTTTTCATCCTTTGGGGAAGAAAACAAAATATATGCAGACGAGGTGGTGACGTTTCACCCGTGCACGGGGATGACATACTGCCTGTTCTGAATAGGCATATCTGATTGGCCGAGACGGGGACAACGCCCACTAATGATAATGACGTAAACATCAAACTGCGCCGCGTGGCGAGTTTGGGGAATGGACCTTATTTACGCGGCAAAAAACAAAGGAACGGGGCAAGGTTTGAAAACAAAATGGCGATCGAGTTGTGAGGGAAAGTTGACTGAAAAACAAACGCAGAACATTCGCTCGCGCCTTGCAATTGGGTTATTTGAGAAATAGGACTTCTTGAACACAAATCGACACACATCAAAAACGTTTTGATTGATTTCAGTTAAACATCCAATACTCATACACCGCCGTTTTCTATCACAGCGTCAACTATGACTTGTTTTCTCGACAGGCCTCGGAAAAAATCAACGAAGCCATTAAGAAGTTGAATGATCTGCATGGCAGCTGAGTGCTGACGAGCCCCAACTAGCGAAATCGGTTTCTAATGCCTCCTGAATCTCAACAGGCTTCCAGGCCGGTCCTAAGCCTCGGAGAATTATGATGTGTTTAGTTTAATAAATAAATCTTATTGGTTTGAATACTAGATTATCGTTCTGCGGAACAAAAGTTTTGACTGATACTCTATACACACAAAACAACTATAAGGCGAATTTCTGCAGTAAATATCTTGTCGTTCGCCGAACAGTTTTTTTCAAGCCTATGATAATCCGCCAAGAATCGTTCTTGAATGCGAAATATTGTGCAAGGTTTTCATGTCTTTAAGAAAAGGCGTAAAGAGCTAGATGAATAAAAGAAAGTTTAAAACTTCGCTTCTACTATTAATGTTATTGTTGTTGTTGTTGCTGTTATTATTGTTTTTATTATTATTATTGTTGTTGTTATTATTATTATTATTATTATTATTATCAATATTATTAATATTGTTAGTTTTCTTCTTGGTATTAATACCATTCGTAATAGTATTACATTCAACACGCTATTTCATTCGTAATAGACTGCGTCACTGTTTAAACGCGGAATAAGAGAAGCGAACTCGAAATATATTTCGTATTTGTTCTTAGCTTTCAACCAGAAGCAGGCATTTCACATCAACTATACAAATCGTTAAAATATACGAACAGTTATTTCAAATAAAGAATAGTGACAGCAGTCAATCATAAAGAAATCTGCGGACGTTCATTCCTCTCACAAAATTCGCGATGTTAAAATAATAATAGAAAATTGTGAACAGTATTAAAAACCGGTTGAGTGCTGTGAAACTATCAAATTTTTCAGTGGAAGTCGATGTTTAACTGCGAAAGAGTAGACAACAAGAAAATGTGTCAATTTTGCCACATTTGTAAATTGTTTTTATCCTTAATCACTGGCAAGAAAAGTACAGAGGAATTATTAAAACTATACTATTTTGACAAAGGAAATATTATACAATCTTTGGTGTGGACCGGAAGGTTGATTAAAAGAGAATGAAATATGTTGCAGAAAAAGAATAATACAAAACAAATTTTGTAAAAAATAAACCAAATGGAAATAAAGAAAACCATTTACAGATACTTTCTTGTAAGTATATATAAGACGCTTCGTGCTTTGTGTGTGTTGGGGGGAGGGGGTATTATTTAGTGTTTTGTAGGAGATGCGCAATTCGTTCAAGAAACTTTCCAGAGAAGTCTTTTTGCGTGATTGGATTTCCGAAAAATTGAGCTTCTACGCCGGAGCAAATAATGCTGTTTCCTCTGCTAAAGACCAGCTTAAGCGAGCATTTTTTGGCGCATATTTGTCGCAATTCCCATTGCAATATTTCTTAGACTCGCGCTTTTACTTCCAAAAGTATATGTAAAGTATCTTAGTTTAATTTCCGTGAACTTGAGTGCCAGGAAGCTTGCAATGTTTTGAGCAATCTCGAAACTTGATGCAACTTGGCGGCGAGAAAAATTGCAGTGGAAACCGGTACAAAAATTGCATTAAAAATCGCTAGTGTAAACGGGCCTGCCTAGTATGAACGCGAATCATACGCTCTGCTGAAATCGTTTCGTTTTTCTATCACTGGATCATATAATTTTGCAGTGGTCTTGCGGGCTCGTGAAAAAACGAGAAGATTTCGACAATCCTGTTTCTGTTTAGCAGGGTAATTTTGCTTTAAAGTTGAATCTCGACTGTCTTCTACCTGAGGAGTGGCGCAGAAAGTGTTTTTTGCGAGACGTACGTGTTTGGCTCGCTCGCCCCAAAAATAGAATTACAATAACAGCAAAAAAAGACACTTGGCAAGTAGAACTCGTGGAAACGAAAAGAAAAAACGACTGAAATCGTTTGAAACATCATCGAGTTCTATTTTCATTCCACTGAAGAAGACCGATGTTACCGGTCGAAACGTTTGGAACTTCTTAACAACCATACTTTTAGTCAGAGACAAGGTTTTCAAAAAAACAATTTACTTTACATTTACCATGCCTGACTACAATAGCCAAATTTTTAAAAGAAAACACAGTTCTGGGCAAATTATAAAATTTCAATTCAATTTGATCAGCATTTACAACTGATAAATACGTTCTCACTCGTATTTAGATAGATGTTACTAAAACCGGGAACGGTCAATATGAATCAGGGTGCGGTTAATATGAGTTCGGTTTGTGAGAAGGACGTTAATAACTACTAAAACCGGGAACGGTCGATATGAATCGGGAAACAGTCAATATGAGTTTTGAGGTGTAAGAATCTACAAATTCTTTGAATGCTGCGGGAATAGAACAATTAAGAACGTCAAGCTTCACTACAGATATTGTAAATATTGACCGTATCCGACTCATATTGACTGTTCCCCGTTCCAGGTTTTAGTAACGTCCGGTGTGAATCTATAAGTTCTTCAAAGACTGGGAGATTTAAACAACTAAGAACGTCAGGCATCGCTGCAGATATTAAAAATATTGACCGTTCCCCAACTCATATTGACCGTTCCCAGTTCCCCGTTCCAGGTTTCAGTAACGTTCTATTAGATCGGTATTCTCCTTGTACTGCAAGGAATTTCTACATATAATGTCAGCATCGACATGTCGGAATGACGACTGCGCATGCGCGCGAGGTAGTAAGAGAAAAAAGCTGGCCAAATTTCCAAGATGGCGTCTTGAAATCCAAGTGTGTAATTTTTTTCGACCAAAAAATTATGCAATTGATCTTTCACGGCGGACGAAAAAAAGCAAGATAAGCAAACCTGATGTTGTAAAACCCTTAACTTTTGTATATTTTTCTTGTTTTTTTTTCCAAATTGGCAAGCTTGGTTGGCGTATTCCCGACATGTCTCGCCAGCATCAATTCAATTGTTTAGCAACAAGAGGCTGTACAACGCACTTCCACTTGTCTCCATGCTTTATACAATAACACACTGTATTTCCAACGAAGTCTATTTCTTGTACTTTTTGCAAATCTGTGAGCTTGGCTGGCGTTTTTCTGACATGTCGCAGCATCTGTTCAATTGTTTAGCAACAAGAGGCTGTACAACAAACCTCCATTTGTCTCCATGCTTTATACAATAACACACTGTACTGATTTCCAACGAAGTCTATTTCTTATACTTTCGCATTTCGTTTGCCATTCCTTTGAACGTCCAAATTTCAATCATTAGTTTTTTCTTATTAAATCTTTCCGGGCCAAGCGTAAACACTGGTACCCCAGTGGCCTGATAGTTCACGCGGTGACATGGACGGGCCCCATGGAAAGGGGGTCCCTGTGGACTGAGAGTTCTTGGAGATGATCTGCATCATTCGTAGCAGAGCCAGCCTACTATAGAGCAGTTTGTGATTGGTCCGTCGGTGGACACTCGATCTACTGCATGCAGTTGGTGTCACTATACCCCTCTCGGGTGTTGTTTGTCACTGTGTGTCTTTAAACGGTCTGGCGTTCTTGTTTTCTCCGTTTGAACTTGTTCGCCACAATCCTGGCTAACAGGTCGAGGAATTCCAGTACCGTGAGGATGCTAGCACCAAGGAACAGGCCAACTTGGCCGCCAATGTCGCCTGCGGACACAAACACGACACACACACATAGAGTTACTACATAGCTGGCAGTTTTTCGCGCGCTTTTCTTATAACGTAAGATGAATCCTGTAACTTCATTGGCCCGCGTCCGTGCGTCTAATTGCAACACACGCAATCATGTCTGTGACAACTGGCTAGAACCATGACAGTGGTTTCTACTAAAAGGTTTCTAAATTGAAAACGAAGTAATTGAACGTGGAGATCAATAAACGGCCAAGGAGCTATGTAACATACTTTTCTGTTGAAACGAACCACGAAAGCAACCCGGGTGGTGAACAGCGGCTCGGAGAGCGTTTTCTTTTAATTGAATAAAAATACAATGCTTTAAAAGAAATGTTCCATGCTTTAACTGGGTGACTATCAAGTTATGGATACATTTTGGGAGCTGCGAGGGCATCCCAGAAGCACGAGGCCACTCAAACGCTTCTCTGGTGCCCTTCCTTAGCATCGACCAATTCTGAATCAAAACACACGGAGCCGAACGCTTGGTAAAGGAGTGGACCATTAATTGTCTGAGAAGAGGGGCGCATGCGCACTGCAAGACACCCACCATCTTTTTTTTCTCCGAAATGTTGAATTTAGTTTGTAAGCGCCAGAGAGAAGGCCGCTAAGAAATCTGAAAAGGCATACTCGGCAGTTTAAACAAGTAAGTCCCAAAATGCTTTTGAATCTTATAAAAAATGATTCTATCTTAAAATGTGACGTTTTACGGCCGCATGCAGTATCTGGCAACAGTCTCGTCCAATACAATGTTAGAAAAAAGAGGACGCAGTTTATTGTCCCTTTAGTAAAAAACAAGTGATAACAAACACATTTTTGCAATTCGAATTGTACAAAGACAACGAATCGTTCTGTAATAATATATAGCAATTGCTTTCTGCTCCATTAAACTCCAGACCAACTGGGAACCAACCACAAAGTGAGTAGAGTTATTCAATAACAATTAACTAAAATGAAATTCTAACATTAAAGGACTCCAACAAAACACGGGACAAAACACGCCGGATATTAAACAAAAGCAGACACGAACGTGAAGCATGCAAACCATAGCAAACAAACACAAGTTTACAGAAGTCACATGTTTTTTTTCCAAGAGTTCTGCTATCAGTCCACTTACCAAACAAGCTCTCTTGGTCGTACGCCTGTCGTTGACTTATGAGTGTCACCTGCATTTCTTCAAAATAGACGTCAAACTCCAGAAAGTTGTCCCTAGAGCAGAGTTCGAATACAGTTTTTTAAACACGAACGTCTAATTTTTGGCCAAGGCTGAACGTTATTAACTCTTTTCAGGATTTCGGCGATTTCTTACAGGTTAGGGGAGAGGTGCATAAAGCAGCCTCACTGATTTCAAACATCGATAATTTCCTTGATATTCTCGTAACAACCACTACATCTCGTGAAGTTTCCTAAAATGTTTTGGAAATTATGGTTAAGGGAAAATATTTTGTCATAGGTATCACTAGTTGCCATGGCAACGCCGTTTCGGACGTCATGTTTGCTCGATTTTCGACTTTTAAGGTGTTATCTCCATAATTAAAAAATATATATCAACAAGTGCTAATTCTCAGTCTCGAAGTCAATAGTCCGACATCTCTTGGAACATCAGTAATTAGATTGCACGTGATTAATGACGTCAAAAGTTTTTCAAGAAATCTAAGATGGCGGCCATGGGCTTTGCACTGTGTCAGTTTTGAAGCACCTCCTGGTAGACTTGTGTTTTTAAACAGGCGTTGCGAACAGGCAGAAAAGGATTGAGTGACACTAATGGCATTAAATGCAAGGAATGTGAATTAAAAAATAGATGTTACAGTTTATGAGCTGGTGTGATGTTTGGACATTGAACTTTCGCTGAAAAAACATACTATGCAAAACTGAAATTATGTAAAATAGTGTCATTAACATCAAATCAGAAGTATATTTATCGATTTTTAGAAATAAGCATTCCTTTCTTAATCCTAACCTAAGGTACGTTCGTGAACATGTTTTTAAATTTAGGGATTCTTGAGCCTCGACGTTCTTATAAAATGGTTTTTATAAATAAAAAGAGTGTATTCCAATAAAACTGAGTTTGACGAGATTCGCTTGGTTCTGTATCAAACCGCTGCTCGGGGCTGAACGCGGGCTTATCCTCAAGCCCAGAACGACACAAGCCTAAGAGCTCGTGAAAGCAGCCAAATGGAAGTATAAATGCGAAAGGATCAATATTTTCCCCTTTTTCGTGCTTGTGTTCATTGTGAACACAGAATATAACGCAAGCGCAAGTAAAAAAAGAAACATTTTGGTCCTTGCATCGTTGTCCGTACTTGCAGCTGGGCCGTATTCACGATAAAGTAAGATCTCTTCGTCGAGTCCTTGCACCGCTCGTGACTTAGTGACAAAGTGAAATAAAGTGAAATAAATTCATAATATAAATACAGATATTATCATTCATGCAGCCACAAACTGATAAATCTGTAAAGTTACCTTAAATAATGGCGCATGACATCTTTTTTGACATGTTTTCTTCGCGCCAAAACCTCGGCGAAGTGCTTGGCCGGGGTCTGAGCGTATGACAGTTGGACCTGGAACTTAGTGATCTCACACGGCACAGGACACTCGCAGATATTGCTCTCGTTACGAAACGCCTCTGTGTAACACGTATAAACAAAAACGTTTACTACTAGTAGTACTCATAGACTATGTAGTGCGTTCGCATTAGAAATTTGTATGTTGTTCAAATAATCACAATATAGAAAAGATGAAGTTCGCTAGTAAACATTAACGTTAAGTAGACAATAGAACATATTACTACAAACACAATAGAGAATTCTCGAGTGATAGACACTTTGCCATTTTAAAAAATCCAGGAACCTCATTTAGTTCAGTCGGCAACAGCATAAAGTTTTTAAAGCAAAAAAGTTTCGTTCGTTGCAGTAGAGTCCAGAAAACAAACTTTATTTTGGTTAAATTAAAAAATGCAAAGGAAATCGTTATTAGAAATAACTTCTGATGTTTTAATCAGGGAACGTGATATGCAAGGCTTTGATAAAACACTGCAAAAAGTTTTATAAAACTATGATAAAAACGTAGGGGGGGGGGGCGTTTCGAAACAAAGCGCTTGTTTAAAAAGCCGCTCGACCCGGTGTGAACCAAGCCGCCGTAGTTCGAATGAAATAAGTTAATAGACATGATTTGAAGCAATTGTTCGCCTGTCAGTCTGTCTATCTTCACTTAAAACAGTTTCTATAACAGCGTCTAATTCGACAAATAATCAACCCTTTCTTTCAACACTTCATGATCTTGGGGATTTTTCTCCCCCACTATTTCAAACATTTGTATCACACTCACCCATAGCTGGCCACACACAGTTCTTGACTTCTTGTGGCAGGCAAGCTGGAGCGTCTCCTAAAACATCGGTTCAGATTTGTTTAGAACTCTTGCACTTTCTATCGGCAACTTAGGAATGAAATTAGAGAAACCGTGTTTTGGATTATCGTAATTTAGCATATGAATTCCTGGAAACCCGGAAATCCTTTTCCTCCCCCTTCCCTTCTCCAACAAATACGGTTCAAGTCTTAAAAAGCCTAAATGATAGCACCAGGTTCCTTTCCCTTTTATATACTTCCAATAAATATGAAGATGATGATGATAATAATAATAATAATAATAATAATAATAATAATAATAATAATAATAACAATAATAATAATAATAATAATAATAATAATAACGATGATTTATTAATAACAACAATAATATAAATAATTTTGCATTTCAGACCAAACGTTGAAAAGGTTGAAATACATGGGTTCAATGCATCAATTAAAAAATATAAAAGAAAGGCTATAATATTATTAATAATAACAATAATAATAATAATAGCAATAGCAATAACAACGATGATAATAACAATAATAATCAGTTTGTTTAGCTCCCTTTACAGTAATGTTCAAAAGCGCTTAACAATATAGTAATGTAAATACTAAATTGCTTTTTGGAAAGACAGGTCTTCGGCCTCCTTTTACTGAAAAGTGAGAACAAAATGACCGTTTAAACTGAATCAAATGAATGCTGTTCTGTAATGTGGTTAAAAACGAGATGTTAAAACTATTCGGGCCTCAGTTGGTAACCAATGGAGGGAAATCAGAAATCCTTGCCAATGCCCTCGTGCGAGTATTGAAACGTGTGTGTGTCTCCGTTAATACGTTTGATTCTATATGTGACAGTGTGTGGCTTTGTGTTATATCGTGTGTGTATGTATGTATGTGTCTCCGCTTATGAGTCTATCCCAGATGTGTGTCTGCATGTGCCGGGGATTAAATTCGGCATCTAGACTTTGTATGAGCGTATGTGTTACTCGGCTTATGCGTCTGGGTCTGGGCGGTGTTAATATGGTACCGGGTCGAGTTTCATTCCGGTACGACCTCAGATTACGGTACGAGTCTCTCCAAATTGAGTTCACCCCGATGGTCGCACAGGATGTATACGAAGTATACCGGCTAACGGGCCTTTTGGAAGGGGATTTGCCAGTTTCACACGAATCGCGGACTGTCAGTGCTCGTGAAACATTCCTATAGTAATATAAAATGGTTATTCGTGGCTGTTTATGGTTATCTATGGTTAGTGAGCGTTACGGTCGGGGTCAGGGTTACTTCTGTTTAGTAAAAAGGGGTAAGAGTACAATAAAAACTTTGGTTGTTTGCAGAGAATTGAGCGGTTGGTGTAGCTGCAGTGCATGGTGAATCCAGTACTAGAGGTCCCAGGATCGAGTCTCATCGCGCTCACTTTTCTTCGTTTTTTTCCCCAAAAATCGGTTTTTCTTTAAAATGTTCTAAGTTTTAGATGTCCGCGATCTTGAACCTAAAACCGTGTGAATTTAGAACATCCCCTTTTGGTAGAGGTCTGGACCAAAAGTAATACTTCAACTTGTATTTGTAACGCTTCACAGTTGAAAGAGTTGCTACTGTTAATGTTAATGAAAGAGTAAAGACCCTGGGAACGAGGTTGCTCAACCTCGTTCCCAGTGCTATTCGTCAGGGGCTTCAGCGTGCGGATGGCACTAGGAACGAGGTTTGCAATTGTTCTTACCCTCGAGATCGTACGAGCGACATTTGCACATGCGTATTACGTAGTCTGCCCTGCACTTGAGCAGGCAGGCCGACTTGGTGTACTTGGTGAACCCCGTCAAGTGCTTGTCCTCGCACTCCGTACGGAATGGTTTGGGGAGATTCCTCATCTGCAACGCGCATGCGCAACATGCGGAAACGTGTTAGTGCGGGGTTTTTTTCTTTCAAATTTCGATACAAGCTATAGCCATCGCTTTACATTCGAAACAGTTTTGGAGGAAACATGCAAGTCATAAGCTTGCCCCGTTTCATGTGATGGACACTCACAAACGGAACCGTGCTACCGACCATGATCAGTTCTTGGGTTTTTGAGGCAAAAGAGGGCGAAAACTGTCCAAGACTAGCAGCTTGATATTTCAACGAGCTACGTAAAGAAATTGTAGAAACCCAAGCAGCTGTACCCCCCTATTTTTGTGCTGAAAATAAAAACTTTCTAATCGTTATAGTAAAAAACAAATTTCAGTTTTATCAAGAGTTAAGTTTGTTGTTGTTATTGTTGTTGTTGTTGTTCTGTTTGTAGATTAAATAGTTTGGTCTTTAGATAAATAGTTAGCATAAACTTGATACAATACGATTAAGAGCCACCCAGTTGATTTTATCAACAAAACCGAAGTTGCAGTGGAGGCTTCCATACCAGAAGTCCGTATCGTTATAAAAGCGGCCATGTGACGTTTGTCTTATCGACTGAGCCATTGCTGAAATTTTTGGCCACAGCCATTGCTTCTGAATAGCTAAAAACGGTTTTGTAGCGTGGAGTTGACATTTAACATAGCAACAAATCAAAACCATCGATCAAGTTACCGCGCACATTTCCGAGTCGATCTCTACTCTCAGAACAAAAGATGCTATTGAATAAAAATACAATGTAAATAACCCTAATGTTTGGGTCAAAGACAAACATACAATGACGCATTGTCAGAGTGTGTCAGCTATTGTTCAAAGATCCAATAGGGTATTTCGTTCTGAGATTACAGGTTATCTAGTGTTTTCTGCGTTGATGAATACCAGCAGATGAGCAAACACAGCGCCTGAGAAATCGCCGCTGGAGATTAAAGCTATTTATAATTAAAATGACTTTTTGATACGTAGTAATACCACAGGCCCGTAGGCAGGATTTTTGTCGGGGGGGGTGCGAATTTTGTAAACTTGGACTCTTAAGAGCCAAATTTATGGAACAAACACACTTATGGCCGGGTTTTTTTTTAGTCGTTTCGATTTTCGGTAGCACCAACTGTTACGATAAACTTAATCGTGCTTCTTCATCGTCGTTATTATACCTCCAAATGCGGACCTTTTTGGGTCCGTGGGGGGGTGCGTACGCACCCCGCACACCCCCCCCCTGCCTACGGGCCTGTCTTGTAAAGTCAACAAATATGTTATTGATAGGTGACACGGTCCTCTATGATGTCAATATGTTTTCCCGTGTTCCTCTGCAGGGACGGTTAAGAACACAAAGAAAGTCGGAAACGGATGATTAGGAAAGCGAATAATATTATTACGTTTATAAATAACAAATAATTTTGATATTCAGTAGTACTTGAAAAATTGCTATAAACATTTTTTGTAAAATGTACTACAATACAAACTGCATATTATAAAACTGTCGTTACAGTATTATGATCGTTAACATTATAATTATTACTATTACATGTATTATTATTATTAATATGAATATTATTATTATCGTTAATATTGAAACTATTACTATTTTACTTCAAAAACTTTTAAATTACCTAAAAAAAGAATTACACATGGAAACACAAGTGAAGTTGTCTTGAACATATATGTGTAAAACAAGTGTTTCCCAGTACCATAAATATCCTTGCTTATTAGTAGTTATTCAAAGACACAACTTGTCTTACCATCTGAAGGTATGGAATGCTGACGTTGAACGTGTCATTCATGTTGGCATGCCACACCAGGCGCACATTCGTGATGTAGAACGTGCCAAGATTTCCCTGACAGCAGTCAAAAAGTATGCTTGTTTATCAGGTCACAAAACATTTGATAGTTCAAACCATAACAAAAGTAATCAACACAAGGCTCTTGGAAATAAAATATAGAATTTGTATGGATGATTCCCTTGAGCCTCATGTTGATGTCTTTTGTTTCAGGCTGAATTTCAATATATCGAAAATAGTCTGGTTAAATAATGTAGACTGTACATGTACAGTTCTTCTTTCTCTTTCAAGGACTAAAGTCTAAATTCAAGGGTTTTCAAGTCCTTGAGAAACAAAAGTCAAATTCATAGACTTTCATGGACCGTACGAGCCTAAATCTACATACTTAAACCACTAAAAAACTTTACCTGGTCACTTGACAAATTCCAAACACCATTGATCTGAGATAAAAAAAAAGATAAGTACATGTATGATTGTAATCCACTAATTAATATTTATATTCATGAAAATTTCTTAACTAAAACTTTAATACTCAATCAGCATTAAACGTAAGGTGATTAATTCTATTCCAATCAAATAAAATGCATTTATTTCTCAAGATTCACAACAACAGTCAAGATTCATAATAAATCTCAGTACCTTGTCATACACTTGTTCCAGGGGTAGAAGCCTCAATTGTTTGTTTAAGATCAATGCTCCGCGAAGCTTTAAATCCCTGTACAGTTTGGAGGATTCATATGCTCTGTGTGCATGGGCACAAAGGTTTTCAGCAATAAGTACATGTACAGTTAATGGTCGATGTTGCTCTATGACAAATCAAGATTTGCCAAATAACAAGAAACACCAATCAAAGACATTTGAGCTGTACACAGTAATACAAGACAAAAGTACACACTCTCACACACTAGCAGTTGCACACACACACACACACACACACACACACACATGTACACACACCTATTCTCCTCACCTGTATACTGATATCACTGTAGTAAAAAGACGAGGGCTTCCAGAAACCTGCAAACAAAATCTCCTAACTTGAGTAAATGCAGTTCTAGTAACCACTGATTGGTGCATGCTACCTATAGTCAAAAAACATTTCAAATTACATTGTTGAACATCTCTGAAACAGCATTTCTTGTGTTTTGACACCAGTTTGTTTCTGCTTGCACTTCTCTGGGTTTTACAGTAAGTGCAGAGGCAGAACATTGGGTGGTTCCCACCCCTCCACAGACTTTAAAATGTCAAAAAGCCCAGGCCCGAAAGGGTTAATAACTTGCTTAACCGTCAGTTTGGAAATAGCCACTGCAAGCTGAGCTCATTGATAATTTTATTATGTCCAAAGGTAAACAATGGTTAAAATTTTTAAACAGATAAAAGTGAGTTACATATGTACAACAGTTTCCAGAAGGGTTTTGCAAGTCTTTATAGTATACAAATACCAGTTCTTGTTATTATCTTAATTCCAGAGTTAACTAGTGGGATTATCGTATTTATCAGGCTACTCTAGCTTGGTCACTAAGTATGAGATGATTGCATCTGATGTGCTGCTTTCCTTATTGCCTTGTTTTGTCACCTAACATCCAAATGTGATTTTGTGGAATTATTGAACATTGTAAGTAACATACTCACCAAATTTGTGAATATGAACTCAAATCTAGTATTGTTGCATCTGGTTAAAAGGTACAAAGCTTCTGTCTGACCTCTTAATTTCTGGAAATATAAAAAAACAGTCTGTACATAAACAGTAAACAGTTTAACAGTCCAAACACTTTGTCTCGGCAAAGCTCTTGCTGTCTCTTTGTAAGGACTTAGTTCCAATGTAAGTAAAAACCAGCTTATTAATATTTGATTGCCATATATATACTACTTACTAACTAAGACTGAGGTCTTTATGGGAAATGTCACACTAAAGCTGTGACTGATGTACATGTATTGGCCAATGATAGGAAGATCAAAATGCATCAAGGCTGAAGTTTGATATTTTCCGTAAGACCAATCATTCCAGGGTTAGTAAGTATTTCAACTGGGTCCGTCACTTTGTTTGAATTAGTGGAGTTAATAACTATGTCTGATGGCTGATCACTTTGAAACTAAAGATAGAACTTTTAAAACATTTCTAAACACCAAAAATCATCTCAAAGTGGTACATTGAAAGCTGACAGTACAATAAATTATGAAAATGAAGAAGTTCAGGAATGTTTGAGTCAATCACTTTTAACCCTTTCAGCCCCAGCTGGTTAATCAGTATGTAAATTCTCCTTACTTTATCCAGATAAAGTAAGGAGAATTTGGTAATGAGAATAAAGCAATTGATCATACACAGAAATTTATCAAAGATGAAAAACAAAATTCTCCCAATCTGTTTACAAGGAAATTATACAGATCGTTTAGGAGAAATCAGCAATATGCCATATGGCGTATTTGGGGCTGAGAGGGTTAATTATGTTTTTGAATACAGAACATTGATACATTCAGTTAAATACAATTATTCTTCAATTCTTTTGCCCAAATGGTTTTAGGTTTGATTGTGAAATTTTGTTTTGTTATACTTTCTTCACTGGGCACCATGTATATATAGTTAAACTGTAAAAAGTCATATCTATATACTGTAATATACAATCACAATTTTTGCAAGTTGTAAAAATGAAAACCATTTAATGTAAATTTATCCTTTTCTTGCCTTACTTTATTGGGCCCGACACTCTAGTTTCCCCAACATTTTTTAAAAATTAACTTTAATTCAAGCTTTATAAGCTGCGATAATTAAAATCACAGAATATTTGATGATGATATACACTGTTGGTACACCAAAACAAAGTTTCACAATAACCCTGATCTATAAATTCATACTTATTTACTGTATGCACAGTAATTTAAAAATATTCAACAACACTAAAAAAAGAGAGTCTCTTATGCATGTACTTACTGAATTTGCTGATCTTGTTGATAGATTAACAACACAGCTGTACCCAACAGCTGGAATCAAGATACAAATTACAGTTTTACAGTACATAAAGTTATTTATTAATTTTAATTAATAGCTAACTAAAGTTACTTTATAAAAAATTATATAATATGCAATCATTTATCAGGAATTTTTTTTTGTTTGCTTGTTTTTGTCAGCTTTATTGAAACATCTTACAAGTTTACAAGAACAACTTACAGTACATGTACAAGAATGAAAGCACACAAAACAAAAAATACAATACCCAAAAATAAAGGAAAAGAAAGAGAACCAATGAGGAAAGGCATGAATGGGACTCATCACCCGCTCCATGTGAGGTGCACCCCTCCCAGTTCCGCTATAGAAGGGGCTGGTAAGGCCATAATTTATTTCAAACCTTCAACTGACACTGGCAGGGACAGATTTTGGGGAGAGGCTCAGTGACAGAGCTACCCCCCTTTTTGTCAGAAATTTTGGAAACTAAGAAAACATTTAAAAACATATTTGGAATACAGATGTCATTTTGCCCCCC
>JAOBYE010109337.1:0-19566 GCA_025403585.1 Parazoanthus swiftii | reverse complement strand
TAATAATAATAATAATAATAATAATAATAATAGTAATAATAATAATAATAATAATAATAATAATAATAATAGTAATAATAATAATAATATTAAAGGTTTATTATCATAACTTCCACAAAAATGGCTCTTCGACTGATAATACATCTAATACATGGCAATCTACAACTATAATAATACTGCTAATGTCAATCCGTATAAAGTCAATAAAGCTCCTAATAAAATGATGACATTGATAACTTCTAGTGCGACAATAAAATAGTGTAATAAATTCATATAATGCAGGCCCGTAGGCAGGATTTTTGTTGGGTGGGTGCAACTTTCGTAAACTTGGACTTTTCAAAGCCAAATTTATGGGTCAAACACACGTATGGCCGTTTTTTAGTCGTTTAGATGAACGGTAGCACCAACTGTTACGATGATAAACGTAATCGAGCTTCTTCATCGTCTTATTGAACCTCCAAAGGTGGCCCTTTTGGGGTGGGTGGGGGGGGGGGGTGCGTACGCACCCTGCGCACCCCCCCCCTGCCTACGGACCTGTAATGACTGTTCGAAAATAGCCTAGTAATTTTAAAATGACAATTGCTGAGAGTTCTGGTGCGCATACGCTGACTTTGATCAATGTGCTGGAAGGCGAAGTTCTTTTCGAAGTCAGTGTATGAGCACCCGAAGACCTATCACTTATTTTTCAGAAAATCACCGCCTCAAAAATGCCAATATCCTAATTTTACAGGCGAGATATAAATGAAAACATTGAATAACATATTTCCGCTTGAGTAACCTGAAAAAATTCCCTGGGAACGAGGTTGGCTCATACCCAAGCTTTCTCAATCTCTAAGAACCGCGAAACGCTAAGTTCCATAGGAGGCCATTTTGATGAGCAACACGTGCAGATTTATATTGCAAGTTTTCAATATTGTACTTCCCTTTTCGTATCAATTATTATTCAGTCAGAATGTCCTACGACAAGCCTGATCCTAAACTTCAGCAAGAACTCATGATTGAGGAACAAAAGGCGAAATTCCAGCTGCAAGTTCATCATTTCACAGACGTGTGTTGGGACAAGTGTATTGAAAAACCGGGCAACAAACTGGACGGCCGCTCCGAGACTTGCCTCGTGAATTGTGTGGACAGGTTTATCGACACCACAATGTTCATCACCAACCGCTTTGCAGATTTGATACAAAAACAGGGCAGTTTGTAGCACTGTTTGACGATGAAATTGACAAACCAAGGAACTAGCTTCAGAGCAATGTTGTGTTTTAAGAATTGTTTATAATTTGGAGCCGATGGCGACGGCGACATTGTTCAACTGGAACATCAAGAAATGCAATGGCCGAATTGGTGGAACAGTGCCGAAGAATACCGAGTTGTGAAATGTATTCGATCTACAACGATCTTTGTGTTCTTCCAACCTCTTGAAAATGTATTAACGTTTTTTTATGAATTTAAGGATAAAAATTATTGATTGGGATTTAGGGCTGATTAGGTGATGTCGATCTACTTGTTTTATTATCAAACCTCGAGCTTCTTGTTTCTGAACTATCGACATTCCTCTCAAGTACACCAGTAACACAAATAAATGTTATGCAAATTGTGCAAAGTATATTGCTAATTCTGGTTATAGCACAGGCAGCCCAAGCTCCGAGTTTTTGTATGCACACTATGGCTGAAGGTTTAGAACATAATACATTAATTGGACTTTGTATTGGGATAATAGTTGCCATGGAAATATAGTAAACAGTATCATGTATGTAGTTTAAACAATTTCATACTAAGGCAGTTTACTTTGTACAGGTAATCACATCAATTCCTCATAAAATTTGGGATTAATTTCACGAGTGTTTTTAATTTTTTCCAAAGTTGCCCGAGCTGTATTTGGCGAGGGCAATTTGGAAAAAATTGAAAACACAAGCAAAATTAATCCCAAATTTTACCAGGAACCCATGTGATTACATGTTTATGATATAAAAGGGCAAAGTTCAGCGCGCATGTTGACTGCAAAGCCGATATAGTTGAAGTGTTGCTAGGTAACCAGTGTCCAATCACAGTGAGGAAATTTTGCCTTCAATTAAGAAAAAATGCCATCACTCTTAGCCAATCAGCACCGAGTAATTTTGCCCAGTGTGTTATAAACTTGGAAATAAAACCATCCCTATGCAAAGTTTACAAACATGCAACTGTTCAAACACAATTCAGGGTTTCTGCTGCCTGTTGTGGTACATTGCTTGTAGTTTGATGTATGGATCACTTTTGTGTCTATTTCTTCATATACCATTAGTGATTGCATCCTCCGCAGGCATCTCCTATAGTTATTTTGAAACTGTAAATGGTGGCAGTTGAGGGCTATATTATGGTGATCAGTGGTAATTGATAGCAATGGGGATCGTGGCTGAGAAACGAATTATTAAGTAGATGGGGGGAGGGAAGTCCCTATGTCATGCCTCATTCTGCTCAGCACTCTTTCTGGGCCTTCGGCCTCTATCACTCTGGAAATGACAACTGGAGATGCCTATGTAGGAGGCTACATTATTGACTGTCTATACAGAAATGAATTCTCTTTAAAGCTTTCTAGTTACCTAAATAGCTCAACATTGTCTTGTCCTGCGCTCCCTACATGAATTATCAGTTCAGTACTAAACAGCCATAAGCTCATTCAGTTCCTGTTCACACCAAATGCTTTCTGCCCCTCAATCAAGAACTTAGTCTAGTACCTTTGATAATCTTCATCGGAACACTGCTTCTATCTCTAAAACACAGTCCATTGCTTCTAAGATAATTTTAAATTTAAAGTAAAAGTACATTTTGTTAAGTTTGGTTTTTTTTAATGCTTATAATTTTATTAACACTGTAATTAAAGTGCTTTTTTTATTTAGTTTTATACACTTGTAGTTCAATTCATTTTATACTGGACCAAGATTTTTATTTAGAGTGCACTTTAATTAAAATTTTTAAAATTGTTAATATTTGTTCCACGTGTCAAAGTAAAACCTGTATGGCCTGGTGAAAAGTAAAATATTTTAAAAGCATATACACTAATGGCTTGGAGCAAGCTCAAAAAACAAACAAGTTGTACTCGTTTGTTCACAAATATCAAATGATTATTTAACGAACTAACCTTGGGTAATGAAGGTGAACCCAACTAATGTAGTCACATTCAAACATTACACAACTTGTTTTTTGCAAGTTTCAAATCAATGCACTGGAAGAGTTATTAAAAGTTCTTCATACTTTATTATAACATTTCACATGTTCTAAATTTCTTACATATATAAATGACTTATTATTTTTTTGGAGAAGTGTAAATTCTTGACAAGCTGTACACCAGGAGCCACGGCATTTTCATATCGTCTACAGCTGTTACTTAACATTTGGTATAACTCCTAATTACATCAATAATAATACTGACTCTTTCTGGACTGATGTTTTTTACAAAACATTGCTTGGTCATTTTCATATCGTTTATGTATGTAAGGTTTTTTGTAAAGCTACTGGGTAAAATAAATTCTAATTAATATATTGGAAGTAACAGTTACAGCAATCCTTTAAAAGTTAAGAACATAACATCATGCCTTAAGATTTTAAAGGTAGCTCTCGTAACTTTCAATCCAGGACATTTTTTGCACCTCTGTCTTGCCTTACTGGCTTAATTGTAAAGTCTGTACTTTTAGTTTCTCAAGTAAACCAAAATCTTGTTGAGAGAAATGGTACAAGTAAGTTTTAGAATGTCAATTTGATTGTCTTTCAAAAGAAAAAAAAACACTTTAAAAATAGTTTTAAGTTCTCTCTCTCTTGATAGACCAGGATCTTTTGTCAAGTATTCAATAACTACAAGATGCATGTTGGTAAACAATTCCACATTGAAGTAATTTACAACTGCACATCAATATATAAACTCCTTTCTCGTCAGCCTTTTAGTTGTAAAACTACCTGATAAAGAATAAAAAAAATGTTGTTAGAATAAAAATATTGGCATTTTAAGATATTAAGTAAGCACTTTTTAGTATCGGGGGGGAAGGGGGGCCAAAACAGTGTTTTCAACAAATGACCTTTACATATATTGTATGTGGCAGTGTGTATACATAGATGTTCACTTTTAACAACCCAAAATTATACTATTTTAAAATCTAACTCTTGTATTCATGACTATAAAAAGTTAGATATACAAACTTTATTTGCTGCCTCAAGGGATGTGATGAAATCCTTCAGCTCATCTCTGGTGAGTTCCACAGTTACATGTTTTTCTTTGCTTCCTTGTTGAATATCAAAATCGACGGAGACAACTGGCTCTCTGATGGCTGCAAGTTTGTCACTTGCCATAATAAGCTGAAGAAAGACAACAGTCGAGAATAAATGTACAGTTGCAAGTGCATTCAGTGCATATAACAGAATAAACGTACAGTTACATTAATACAAGTGTAATCAGTACATTGGTACATGCAAGAAATTACCAAAATTAATGCTGGAAAATAAAGTTTTCAATGATCAGCCAAGGAATAGAGAACAAACAAGAGAATCATTCACGACAGATTTATGGAATTTGCAAGTTTTGACTGTCAGTGGTGTATTTCAAAAAACTAAATAACCAAACAATTATAAATATTGTCTAACTGTGGTTAAAATGACCCTTTATCTGAAATTACACTGAGCTGAATTTTAGTAACCTTACAAAAAAAAGTTGACATCTGCAAAGATAAATGAGCAATAATCACAGGAAGCCTGTATTTTTATCTTGCATACCTGTAACTAGCTGAGCAAAACCAGCAATGTATGAAACTACAAAAATTTGATATTGATAAAATACCAGCTCAAAAGAATGAATGCAGAAGCCAGTTTGCATAACGACTCTGCATGTTTACCTTTAGTTTCCAGTCAAAGTCTTTTAAATATGAATTTGTTATTTCTGCTGTTCTTGTGACCAGTTGGTGTGTTATCTCATCCCTGCGAGCCCATAGAGCATCCAGCATTGCTTGCTGCACTTCAGCTGACAATGAAAGGTGACCCAGTTCTGCAGATATCTATCAACAGGTCAGGCAAAGTATTATTTAAAGCACCAGTGGTTTTTAACTAAAAGAAAGAAACACTTTAAAAATGTTAAGTGACAAGCAACTTTTAAAAGTGGAACATCTACATGTATGGTATATAAAACGAGAATCACAATCATTTTTAAGAAGACATTAACATTATGGACCTGCACAAAGTGTTTGGTTGTTTCCAATCAGTATTTCTTCTTTTCTTCTCAGTTTGCTAAGTACTGCTTAATGTCAAACAAATAAAATAATAATTTTACATTGATCAGTCCACTATCAGAATTTCCAATACAACATTAACACTGCTGACTTTATTCATGCTCTTTTTTCTTCAAGAAGAGAAAAAAATGTTCAACTCCAAGAATACATCAATTAAAAAATAAATGTAGCTTTTCAGTTTTGTTACAATTTAGGTTTGAGTCCAAAATCTTCAAGCAATGCAGAATGTATACATTTTGAAGATTATAAACAACATTTTTTAGGGTTATAAGGCATTTTAACAGTTTTTCAGTCAAAGTAAGGAATGTGAAAACTCTTGCATCTTTTAAAAACTAGCCAAATTAGAACTTTGTTCAAACCACTAGATCTGAGCAAATTTCAAACCATTCCCTTGTGTATATATTTTGTGTTTATTATATTGTTATTTTAGTCTATATCATACTTTCAAAGCTGATTATTGTAATTTTTCATTATTCTCACCATAGTTCGAAATTTTTGTTAGTTTATTCTGAAAAACCCTTTGGGAAGAATGAATAAAGATGTATTTGCATTCCTCTGCCACTACCGGTAGTTACATGTACACCTTCCATGTTACAGGGAGTGATTTATTTTTCTAGACAAAAAAACAGAATTCATTTGAGTTCGAGCATACCTGCTGTTTATCCATTCCTTTCCCAATGAATAGCTTAACAGCATCGTTTAAAGCTCTAATAACAATTTTCCATTCTTGCATATTCCATATTTTACTATAATGCTGAAATCTTGCAGGATTACCACCACACATACTTTCTAAAGCTGCATGCATAACCTGAAAGGCAACCAGTAAACATATGAAAATAAACCAGCAATTCTAGAAATGTATGCACAGAAAAAAATTCCAAATATAATTAAAAAAAAGAAAAAAAGCCACATAAAGAGGGAAAGAGAGATAGAGTAAACAAAAATCTAAGGTGACTTCAAATATAATTAGTTATGAATATATTTATCAAGAAAACATTCTTTGGGTTCCCATTTAAAGCAACATATTCATCTTGAATTTGGCAAATAAAATCAACTAATAAGAGAAAGAGAGAAAGAGAGAAAGAAAGAAAAGGAGTTGTCACAAGTTGTTAAACAGTCCCACCATGCACCATCAATTTGTTGGAAGTAAACAGTAAGAGTTTTAAAAAATATATCCATAATCATAATCACAGTGGTTTTTAAATAGTTTGTTGAGGAAAACTTTAGCTGCACCAATCATAACTAACTCCATCCGATTCTCATATTTGATTTCCAATCAAGCAACTGTATTTAACTCCCTCGCGTCGAGCTCTGACAGCTCATCGATCAAGATCCTATTCATGATTTCAGTTCCCGAAAAGTTAAAGTAAAACATTTTACTCATCTTAGTATATTTTACGCACCTTTTCCGCTTGCTCTTTAGTACATTTTTGCAACAAACCCAGCCCTTCTATCACAGGAGAGCCATTTTTTGATGCCTCGTCCGCCATTTTGAAAACTACACTAACTCCACGGTACGTTTGACCAGCGTACACACTGCATTCGTGTATGCGTCGACTACATTTAGCAACGCATATTGATTACCTTAGCAACAGGAGCTGGAATTACAGTTCATCGAATAGCGCTGCAATCCATTTTCTTTTTGTCAGTGTACCAATACAACCTCAGGAAACTGTTGAAACTAACCGCAAAACCCAATTGTAAGTACCGCGTAAAAACCATTTATTAATTCTCGGAAACTATGCTTAAATGTCAAAATGATATATGTGTATATTTTTGGCCAACATCAGTCTACACGTGCTGTTGTCTAAGGACAACACATGACCATGGCGGTCTCATTTTCAGATTTTGTTCATACAAACCTCGAAAAAATCTTTATCAAATGATTATTTATGTTTCTGATTTCAGAGCATCAGAATGGATGGAAACGGGAGGGTGAAAGTATTCGCACGCATTCGTCCAACAGCGAAATTTGCTCAAGATATGATCGAGCTTCTACCCGATGGAAAATCAGTAAATATTCACTGTACGAAAGATAGTCGGCGAGGGTACATCAACAATCAAATACTAGACTGGAGTTTCTGTCTGGATCGAGTGTTGCACAATGCAAGCCAGGACGATGTGTATGAAGAGTGTGCTAAGGACATTGTCACAAAAACTATGGACGGATATAATGGCACGGTGTTGGCATACGGCCAAACGGGAGCTGGTAAGACCTTCACGATGACGGGCTCGACTGAAAACTTTCAGCATCGCGGACTTATTCCTCGGGCCATTCAACAAGTGTTTCGAGAAATAAACGAAAGATCCGAGTCGGCCATTACTGTGAGAATATCTTACTTGGAGATCTACAACGAAACAATGTATGATTTGTTGTCCACACTCCCTGGTGTAGTACCAGTTGATCCCAGTCTGTTGACAGTCACGGAGGAAGATGGTGGGTTTACCAGAGTCAAAGGGCTGTCTGTCCACCAGGCCGGCAGTGAAGAAGAAGCCCTAAATTTCCTGTTCGAGGTGTGATGTTTTTTTTTTACTTTTAAAGTTTGGAGATTATCAAAACATTTAATGCCAAACTTGTTTTTATCCTTTCTCAGCAAATTAAAAGGGAAAAAATAAAGAATTGGTTCATGTGTTGTTCAAAAAGCAAATATTACTCCTCTCACAGTGACACATATTAGCAGTACTGTAAAATCCCAGACATTAGAACTTCGCATCCATTGTTTTTAAAATCTAGTATGTAGGCCAATGTACCTGCTAACAAAAATAATATTCTGGTTTTTGTAAGCCCTCAGCATATAACCCCCCCTCTCCTAGCACAGACAACTGGCCCAATCAAAGGTGTTCTGGTTATAAGAAACAATAACTTTGGTTACACTCTTCGTTATTGTTTGCTGGTTATATGTTATTTCTCAGATAATAGAAAAAATATCTGCACATGCAGAAACTTCTTTATACTGTGTAACCCCCCCTCCCCTCCCATCCCCCAAGATACAAGCTCCCTATTCACCATAGGAGATCACCTAAAACTCCTTACAAATTCATAAACATCCAGGCCAGAGCTTCCATGTAGGGTTTTATGGTATATCATTAAAGAGAAGTTCCCATGACCTCCCTTCGCCCATCTCCTCTGCAGACTTTGCTATCAAAATTTAGACTTGCAGTGTAACATGGCAAATGACAACAATTGTCAGCTTTTTCTTGTGGCAACATGTTGCAGTTTGAACAACTCGTTATCAGTACCCTTCACATTACCATGTGCCAATTTTTCAAGCAACAAAGTTGCACTAAAATTGTATTGTGTTACCAGTACATCAGTTTTATTAAAGCATGAACAAGTTAGTGCTCAAAGCTGTATTATCCTCATGATTTCTATATTTTATTATATATGTTCTTAGCTACTGAACAGATCACCAAAAGTGCTAAATTCAAATAATATCACTGTCAGTATTGCTTCTTGTTTTCAAGCAAGGTAGAGGACACTCATTAGAGGTGGTACTCATTAAAGTATGCATATTTTGGGAGTACCCATGGATTAAAGAAGGGCATTACTAGAGATAATTTGGGTACCTGTTAGAGTAACACAGTAATGACTTAGGGAATGACTGTTTGAAATATCTTAGTGTGAGGTGTAGTTAGTTTTCTTCCAAAAAAATACAGCCATCCATGAGCACAAGACATACTGGTAATAAAAATTAATGATTAGTCTCTTGTGGTTTGGATCATTTTTTTCAAGATTGCTGAGGTTTGTTCCCTTAGCTTGAGGCCCGGTACATAGAAGACCAGAGTCTGACTAATTTATCATGTGCATATTCTACAATTACTGGAAAGCTTTGCCAACTTTCATAGTTGTTCTGCTATCCTAGTTTGGGAATAAAAAATTGAATAAGAAAGAAACTTGTAAAGCATTCTGGTACTGGTAGTGAATTGATGTCACCGTGCAAACCTAGTGGTTAGATCTGAATAGTGTCACACAATGTGAATGGTAACATTGTTATTCTTGTTGAGTTTACTGTCAGTCTTAATGCTCATAACAGTTCCAGAAAAGTAAAGCTTAGTACTAAATATTTTTCAAAATTTCCCATAGAAAAATATACTCTAAAAGTGTTAAAAATATACAGAAATGTTAGTTACAGACATAAATTAAATAAGAGCCTTTATCCAGAGCCCTTTCCTCTACAAGTGTCAGAGGCAGGATTTAATATTAATTTAAATTACTGTTATGTACTTATTTTATAATTATTTGTGTAAATTCTTTCCCATATTAATAGCTTATTTTTCTAAGTATGACATGATATTGGTGCTGGCCTTATAGGTGTCTTTAGTTGTTATAGGTGTCTTTAGTTGTTTGTTATTTTTATTCGAGGTTTAAATTAAGTGTATAATATGTACTGGTGTATAATTTTGACATTGGTCACACATTTTCTCAAAGGGAGAAGCAAACAGAATCATAGCACAGCATTCACTCAACAAAAACTCCTCCAGATCTCATTGCATCTTCACAATCTATATTGAATCTCACTCGCGTGTGGAGTCTAACACGAAGTACACGCTGTCGAAGCTGAACCTGGTTGATCTAGCCGGATCAGAGAGACTGGGTAAGACTCTATCCGAGGGGGACACTCAAGTCGAGGCAATGTATATCAACAAGTCCCTGACGTTCCTGGAGCAGGCCGTGATTGCGCTAGGGGACCGGAGACGAGAGCACATTCCGTTTCGTCAGAGCAAGCTGACTCACGTGTTGAAAGATTCCATTGGTGGAAAATGTAACACGCTGATGATCGCTAACTTGTGGGGCGAGGCCGCGCAGCTTGAAGAAACTGTAAGTAAAGAATTGACCTTGAGTAACCTTACACGTGGACTGTGATTGAAGTAGTGGGCACCTTACGCAACTAGGAGTAGGACGGGACCGTCAACGAGAACGTTACAAAACAATAGACTTAATTACAGAATACAGTAACTTCACGTGGAAATGCAACCAGCTGGCCACCTTTCCATCGTCTTCTGTTGAAAACAGAACGTCAAAAGCTCAATTTTATGATGTTCTAGAGAACGTGATCAACATGGTATGAATCAATCTTTGTGCGTCTTTAAACTACTGAAGTTACTATTTTGTTGTGCCCACACCGCACACGCCTTCACGCAAAATTAAAAATTAACGAACGAATCATACAAACAAGAAAACGGAAAGTTAGAAATCTAGCAGCCGTCTTCGCTGACTTTCCCGTCCTAGTTGCATAAAATCCCTTACATTCTAAGATCGACGGAAATGCGGGAGAAAGCAACACAGACGTGAATTTTTCTCTTAACTTTTGCTGTTTTTTACGCTGATCGCGTATGCAGGTTAAAGGGCTTTTCGGTGATATTGCTTACATTAAAACTAAAGAAACGATCTAGTCAACCGAAGATTGTATTTTCACTCGCAGCCAGTTTTCTGTTCCTAAATCTTTTGTTTATAACCTTTCTCGTAAGCCGTGTTTCCGGGGGAAATGAAGCTTGGAGAGGGTCACGAGATCAACTTTGACGAGTTTTTCAGTCTTAAACAAATTGCCAGTTCGAAACATAGTGATGCGTAAGAAGTGACTCCGACATAATCACGTGACCATAAAGTTTTCTGTTTCAGCTCTCCAGTCTACGTTTCGCCAGCCGGATGTTGAACGTGCCGAGTGAGCCTGCGATCAGTGAACACTTTGACCCCATGAGGCTGTGTAAGAAGTACGAGCGGGAGATTCGCGCCCTCCGCCAGGAGCTGGCCATGCACGATACACTCACTAACCGCAGCCAGATCTCGTATGAGCCGCTCTCAGAATCACAGATGGAAGAGGTACAAACAGAAAAAAATTTCCATTTTGAGTAACAGCAACTTGTACAAAGGTTGGAAGTAACTGTATCTATTGAAGACAAACATGAACGGAACCAAGTTTGGATAAGGCAAAAAAGCTTTTTCTTAAAATTTAATTTTGTTTTTGTTGGTCTTCTTTCCTTACTTGTTTCTGTTCTCTTACTTCCGCCTTTTTTGCACTGCTCTCGTTCTCAGCTATTGACTACCGTAATTTGTATAACGATATCTACTTCCTCTTTATTTTAGGCAACTATTGAAATGGATTTGTCGAATCGAAGTCGGCTCGGGCTCCTTTTAGTTCCAATCTTAAGCACACTTGTATCATATCCTGTTACCCACATCTAAAAGAACATTTGCTGCCTCTGTTCAAGTACAGTCATGTAAAGTGGGATCGTTGAGAAACGGTCTATGCTTAGCGTGCGTCTATCTAGTTATGAGAGCACGCGGGAAATTGGGAGAGCACGAGAGAATATTTTGAGTGCATGGACAGAGGCGAAGCCAAGTGTTTAACTAGTTTCTCGAGTGCTCCTCCACGTTCCCAAATGGAACCATAACTCGATAAACACAAAGCTAATGCGAGCCATTGTTTATCGATTGGTTTGTTTTCGTATTTCATATTCTTTAAGCAAAGTACGGTTGCAACTCTTCCATTTCTTGATCGTCACCTTCGATTTTGCTTCGTTTTCCACTTAGAAACGTTTTTGAACCAACTTTTTTGTCCAAGCGATCTTCCCAGATTTACTTGCTTATTTAGTTTACGAGTTAGGCACATACGTCTATCGAGATAAAGATGCGCGCTCGTGCCATGCAAAAAGCGCGCGAAAAATTACAAACTAGATATTCTAATTCACTTTTTCCTTAGGTTCGACAACAAGTGAGGAGGTTTCTGGACGGTGAGTTGGACGAGATCGATCTGGTGAATGTCCGTCAGATCAAGGAGATATTCGCGCAGTTTAAGGCGGTTGTGAACACAATGGAGGCAGACGTGGAGGCGAAGCTGCGAGAGAAGATCGCGTTACAAGACAAGGGAAGGACAACTCCAGGTACGCCTTTGCCGACTAGGATGAGCTTCTGTGTAAAACAAAACTAGTTGGTGCAAGGTTGGCACAGTTCGTAAGATCTCCGACTGACAGCCATAAGGCCCTGGGTTCAAATCCCGGCCTGGTCGAGAATTGAATTTTGGGCGGCCTTCTTTCGCCACACCTTCCGTGGACAGGGACGTTAAACCGTTGGTCTAGTCTCTCGACGTTCTATCGGAGGACTTGAGTCAAAGAACCCACACACTTGTCGATAGGAGTGGGCTAATGCCGGTGTTGTGGACTGTTACCTCCTCCCCTACAGAGGGCCATAAATTAGAAAACTGGAACTGGTTATTATGTTCATCCTCAGCTCTTATCATTGATTATTGTATTGTAATATAAAATGTTTTTTAAAAACGTTGTTTCTGACTAAAAGTATAGTTCTTAACAAGTTCCAAACATTTCGGTCGATAACTTCGGTCTTCATCAGTGTTATGAAAATGAAACACGATGACTTCAACTAAAATGCAAGAAACAGTGAATTACAACGACTTGGCGGCATTGTCTCTAAGACAAAGGCAATTGTATATGGTTGGGATTGAAATATAATCGTTTCCCTCATTTTTGTCCCCAAAGGAATACGAGGAACAGTCTTTGTGATACGCGTGTTCATTTTAAAAATAGCACAACACGCCCACGGACAACACGCATATCGCAAAAGGCTGTTCCTCGAAGCGTGGTAATCCACTGGGGACAAAAATGAGGGAAAGGATCATATTTCAATCCCGACCATATACGGTTGCCTTCGTCTTAGAGACAATGCCAAGTCATTGTAATTCACTGTTTCTTGAATTTTAGTCGAAGTCATCGTGTTTCAGTTTCATACTACTGATGAAGACCGAAGTTATCGACCGAAACGATTGGAACTTCTTAAGAACTATACTTTTAGTAAAATGATTTTGTATTATATTTGAACCATATGCCTGACTGCAATAATTAGCCTCCACGCAGAGTATTATTCTCTTTCGCTGCGAGAGGTCTCTAACGGATTATTGTATTGTATTATATTGTTTGGAATTTGTTATGTTATCAAATATGCGCCAAAAAGGTCTGCTAACGCAACTGCTTTTCTATATAAAGGATATTCTTCCGATTGCTTGAGGCAAATATTTCTTATTATTTTGCACAGATAAGCTAAACACTGTTTTTTTTCCTTGGCAAAAATGCCGGGGTGAATTGTTTGTGCAAAAGTGGACCCTTGTAAAACCGGATACCGAACCCACCGCAAACCAAAGCCCAGCGTTTAGCCCAAGCCTGTTGACCTATCTTTCAAAAGCCAGTATTGACGTCATGTTGTTATCCCTCCAGCAGGCACAGCGAAAGTAGGCGTGGTCGCCGGCGACGACGGCGGACTCGTGGGGGAAGTAGACGGTCGGGGATTTGGTGTGGGCGTCGCCTCCCCGGGTCTAAAAGCCAACGTTGCTAACCTGGTTGGTGTAAACCGGAAGCTTAAAAGCCGAAAAAATAAAGAAAGAACTGGAAGCGCAGACCGGAAATCACCACCAGCACAAGTGGGCGCGGGATCTGGGCCTGCTAACGAAAACCAAGATGTGACTCAGTCCGTCTCGCCAACTGCGACCCAGTCCCCGACCCAACGACCTAGCACTCCGCCGTCCAAGAGAGAAGCGTTTGAAGAGTTTAAGCAAGAGAGAGGCAGTGAGATTAACCGTATTCTGAATGAGAACAAAGGTAAAGCTCTTTTGTCTTGGTAATCTAACACGCTGTAGTTGATCCAGGTTCAGTCACAGCCTGGGGAGAGGGATTTGCGATGCACCTGCGATCCAATAAAACACGGCTGGAACTGTTAAAGTGATAGTAATGCACACTTGCTTAAAGTCGGCAAAAATTAAATCCTAACTTTATTATTTCGAGTGTCTGAATGTTACGGTTCTACCGGAAGAACGTTTATTAGGGCATACAATGCTTGGAACACCTTAGAAGAGCAAGATATAGTATTGCAATACATCGCAATTTAAGAGTGCGTTTAAAAGAACGCCAACAGAAGAATTTTTTTAAATGTTTATCTATTAGTGAAACGTATTTTTACTTATAAATATGAAAGTTTTATCACCTTTTATATTCATTTCAGTTTTAGTAAAAGATGCTGTTCTGTAGTTTTCACTACAGAACAGCATTTTTAAAATTAACAATTGCAGTTTTAACAGATTGTAAGGAGTCGTTACATTTATATTTTTAGCCTGAAAAACCGTTCGAGGAAGATGCAGTATGGCCACAACGTGTATGCTACCAGGCTCTGCCCGCTAAAATCAGTCACGTGATCACACATTTACCTGGGCCTTTCCCCCGTGAAAAAGTGGACCTAAGTGAAAACAATCGAACAAATTATAACACGTTTTTTTCTTTTTTCCTAGAAATTCTAAAAGAAAAAAAGAAAACGGCAAGAGAACTGTCAAACACAGTCAACAATATCAAGATTGAAATGGATGAAGTAAGAGAAAGATTGGACGGCAAGACCGCTGACCGAGAGGAGCAGGGTGAACTGCTGGCACCGGATGGACAGGTTGTGATCGACGAGGAAGAGTACGAGCTGGTTGTCCGGATGAAAGGCCTCAAGGCGCGATACAGGGGGGACTACCAGGAACTACAGCACACCAAGTCCGAGATCGCCTACTGTGAGAAACTTGTGTCCCAGTGTCGTCAGCGGCTTATAACTGAGTTTGACATTTGGTACTCGGAGTCGTTCCTAGGCCCCGACGACCAGCTGAGTAGCCTGGCCAAGGGTGTGAAGAAAGTGACCCTGGGGCGAGAGCCGGGTGTTCCTGAAGATGAACAGGAGAAGTTTGATCGTTTGCAGCTCGAGCTCTTGATGGAACACCCGGACTCTGTGCCCTACTACAACGCTAAGATGCAAACAGAGAGGCGCCAGCATACCTCTACCAGCAGTCGTTCACCTCCGCGCAAGCGCCGACCGGGACAAATAGTGCCAACAATCAGAAACAGGCCACCGACTACTTTGACTGTAACGTGATGAAAGAATACCACTAGAGTTAATTATGTTTAATCACATTTTTAAGTTATGAACTAAACATATGAAAAATACTGTACATGTAATATTTTGAAGCTTTTCGAGAAAGTTGGTAAAAAGGTATTTCAATAACTTGTATATAGATTCTATTTTCGTGTCTCGGTTTTAGTGACTGATGCTGTTGGTGTGTGGATTGTGAATCTTAAAATAAAATGTTCGCTTTATACATGACATATGATGTTACATTTTTTTAATGCATCCAACTTAACTTTAGTGGTTCTGCACTAGACTGATCGTGACTAATTAGGACTCATTTGAAAAAACCTCTGTCGTTCCTGAACCTCTCGTCGTAAATCATATAAGGAACAGCGAAACGTCACGTTTCACTTTACGTTGTTTTCGATCCGCTAAACAGCTACAAAATGCATTTTTGAGTTCAGATTCAACATGCAGAGTACATTTTTTCAATAAAATTAATTATTGTTTAGCTGCTTGTAATTACCCAAATTGACTAAAAATTAGTTGGTAAACGGAAATTTAACCACCTTCGTTAGCAAAATATTAATAAGAACTCCCTTTCTATATTAAGCCGGCGCACAATGCTCGTTTAAGGAATAGTTTTTACCCTTCTCGTCGCTGTCTGAGACTGTGGCTAGTGAAATGTTTACACGTTTCTCTTTCCTTTAAGACCCTATTCAACTAAGGAGCAAAGGAACTCGCGGAATTCGCAATAAGTCTGTTACTTAAATCTGTACTGACAATTGGAGGAATGGGAAAGACAGCGGACGGATACTCGATTGTTGCCAGTTGTAAGATTGCAAGGGATCATGGGCCGTGTATGTTTCTTCAAAGAACAAAGTAACCTTGCCAATCAGAATCCTCTTTCCAGCAGGTTTACGCTTAACCAGCCAAGCTTAATGTCACAGCCAGCTCCTGGTTATTATTAGGATTTATTCTTTCTGCTGGTGAAGATACTTGGCAGCTTCTCCTCCACAATACTGGTGGGCCGTGGGTTGACAAGACGACACGTGATCGTTCCATCCAACCACTCGTACACCTGACAATATGTTAACGATGAGATAATTAAGTTCTTACTGCTCTTAGGCTGTTCATAATTTCATTTAGTCTCAGCACGCGGGGAATTCAAGCTTCTTCTCACATGGAGCAGCTAGCCTGTTAACAAGCTCTCTCTTTAGAGAAAAGGGGGAAAAATCTAGACTGCCAGACTCGTAATAATATCCAGCCATACTACATATACAAAACACTCTAACAAGATATATGTATTAGCTCAGTATGAATCGAAAGCATCCTTACAAAGCCTTTTTAATAGAAAGTTTATTTCTCTAAATTATACATTCGTATATCAAATCAAAGTTTACAGGTCATATTTGTTAATAAGTATTAAAAAGGTACTGGCCACTTTAGATATAAGGACTAAAAGTGGCCAGTTTTCATCGTTCGTTTATTTTGCAGTTTTACTAAAACAAAACACAGATATAAAAACAAAATACTTACTTGCTCAAATGTTGGTCTGTCTGCTGCACAAGCCAGGGTTTCCTTGATAAGAACAGTAATTATTCTGCTCCATTTGCGAGGAATTTTCTTGATTCGGGGATCTTTGACGGAATACTTAACTTGCGTGATGGTCTTAATATCCGCAAAGGGTTTTTTCATTGTCACGCACTCCATGATCGTGACACCGTAGGAATACACGTCACAACTTTTGTCGGCCCTCTTGCCCATTAGTTGTTCGGGCGCCATCCATTGATATAGCTCTTTGTGATGACTGATCGGGCCGCTTGGGCGGCCGTTAGCCACAAATCTAGCAAATTCGAAATTACAGATCTGTAGGAGGTATGAACATAAAGAGACCTTCGAGTTATTTGACAAGATATATTTTAAAATCCCAAGGGCTTCAGACCTTTCAAATCGTTAACTCTAGTCACAGTTAACAGAGTAACTGGTTCTTAAGCTCGGCCAGTTTCTTTGTTATATCCTTTTGTTCTCTATCTCTTTTGTTCGTTAGCCTTGAAGGTGCACAAAACACAAAAGGTATTGAAATGCATACGAACAACCAACCAGAAGAAACATTTGGGCTGACACGTAAAACAAAGCAATGTGCACTGTCACGGTTTGTTGAACACAAAACAAAGCAGTTTTGCACACTCGTTTTGAAAGTTTGTTGAGCTTCATAATCAGTTAGGTCTATCAACTGTGATATAATGAATTTTCGATGCTCCGGATACTTAACGCTTATATTTATATTGACAGTTGTATCAACATTTACTGACGTGTCAACATCATTTTATTTGAGAAGAGTAGGGCTTTTTCTCTCGTATGATATTTGGTTGATGAAAACAACCATTACAAGCATTGCTCCTTTGTTGCTTCACCCAAATTACGGGACTCTTTAGTACAAAAAATATACATTGGTTGGGCGACTTGGAACTTTGGAAAGAACACTACACAAAGTGGCGTATCTTTACTATACTGTAATCTTTTTTACAGTGACGATTACCTTTGTTACTATTATTCTTACTGAATGCATAACAACTACAAAGATTTTTACGTACGAGAATTTTGAAGGTCTCGTGCGTTCAATCATAGTTATAGAAATAGTTATGAAACTTGTTACATGTTTTTGTTCTCCATCTCTTTTGTTCATTTGCCTTGACCGTGCACAAAACACTTAATGTATTGAAATGCTTCTTGGGTTGCATGTGACGTCATAGCCGCCATGTTGGTGTACAATAACAATAGAGTTGCAATTACTTTCTTTTGTTGTGTCCACCAACATGGCCGCCACGCCCTTCGTCTTTTAAGTCTCTGGGGATTGAGTGAAACCCAGCAATATGAACAACTAATCAGTAAAAATATTTGGGCTCACACATTGAACAAAGCAATGTGCACTGTCACGATTCGTTCAATCTAAGACAAAGCAGCCTTAAATTGTACACTCCTTTTGATGTTTGTTGAGCTTCACAACCAGTTAGTTTTATCAACTGTGGTTCAGCTACTTTGAAATATAAGACAAATCGTTAAGACGTTTGCCAAAATACAATAAGATATGATAAGACAATTACGGAAAACGTGTTCTGAACTGCAGGTCGTAGTTAACAAAGAATAACGACTGAAAAAAATGACCAGCTGTAACGTTGCTACTTACTAAAGATTTGTTTGTAAAAACAGTGGCAAAACTGTGCTTCTTGACTTTACTTGTTACCTTAGCACGATACGATTCAGTGATAACTACGCTGTGCGAGGCAATACCGCAATGTATTGCCTCCATCTGATGCATGTAGCTCATGGCACAAGCTAAATCACGACCAATCTCCAAGACTGCCTCTTCGTCCAGGGGCTCACGGTCCTCGTACAGTAACTTGCTAAGGAATCCCCGCTCCACCGGTTCCAGTATCAGACGTTTATCAGAAATGGAGGGACCGCAACACGCAGCAATAACAGTTAGAATCTGTGGGTGGCGCAGCTGGCTGTGGAACAACGACAGCTTTCAACGTTAAGGTCCCAATTGAAACGAATAAAAATAATCACATGAAATTGCACTAAATCATGTCATACTTTACATCATATTGTATCGTATATTGTATGTTGGTGCTGTTCTTCCAACTCTTTATTTTCTTTCGACTATTACATTTCAACTTGATAACTTCAGTTGATAACGTACCAACTTGTACGACAGTTCGGCTGCCACGAACTGAAAATAGAGTTTGTCCCAAATGGACTAGTTGGTAAAATTTCCGTACTCATCCCTGCTTCATTATGCATATAATATGGCTGCGAAACTTCAAATTTTTGTGCAGTGACAGCCGCCAAACTTCAAATTTTTAAGTCGTGAAATTAAAAGATATAATCCTTATCCCAACCTTAACCATTACTCCTAACCCTAACAGTTATTTCGAAAATTTTTGGTTGCTCGTAGCGCGAGGTTTACCTCCAATATTTTGGTTTGAAAATCAGTAGCTTTGCATGCATAATGAAATAGGGACGAGTACGGAAAGTTTGCCGACTAGTTTCCCAAGTGGAAGATTTGACCGACTAACTCACTTCCCAAGTGGAAGATTTTAACCGACTAACTCACTTCCCAACGGAAGGTTTAACTGACTAATTCATTAAATTATTTCATTATCAAATATAGTCACTTAATCCCTAAGGACTATAAATATTTACTAAGTAGTCTCAAACAAACATAAAATAGATTCCATTGATAAACGATGACAATAGCCAAATAGTGAATTGTGGTTACATTGTATTATATTATATTACTAGAAGTTTCTTAGAGAAAGTGAAGTGCTGCGAGCAAGAATTCACAGAAACAAACGTGACAAAGTGCATGTTTCCCGACTTTAATTGCAACTTCTTTTCTTCGCCCTTTAGCTTTGCATAACCACGCCGCTCATC
>JAOBYE010109226.1:0-19567 GCA_025403585.1 Parazoanthus swiftii | reverse complement strand
GATTTTGTTTCAAATGGCGTTTAAAACCCAGGAAACACGTTTTTAGACAAACTAATTTTCAAAATTTCCCAAGGGAGCATGCCCCCGGACCCCCCTAGAGGGCTTCAACCTTCAGCTCTTGGCGGTGCCCCCTCAGTTTTCCAAGGCTTGCTACGGCCCTGATGTATGTGCTATTAAGCCATGAAAAAGACTTTTTAACTGTTTCTCAGTACCACTACATGTATGTTTATCAACTTCTATCTTCTCACTACTCTGCATAGTACACATTAGTTGGTTGTGAGAAAATTTAAGAAGTGGTGTTATGAGCCATTCCAGCTTTTCCAAGATGCGATGCAAATTTATCCCATATTGTTTAAAGAAATAGTATGGAGACAGGTAAGGAGAATTTTGCAAAACAATTTACCAGGATACATCATTTGGCACGTTGAAATTTTAAAGGTTTAATTAATAATTGCACAGATGCTTCAGGTTTTATACTTAACATAAAGTAATATCAAAGAACATACAGATAAACCAAATTAAGTATTATAATTCATCAACGGTATACAGCAGTCACATTGATTCTCACCTAGTAATGTACTGGAATAGCTCCTTGATCTCCTGGTTTACTGGCAAGTGTTCATAGTCTGCTGGATCATAGGCTCTATGGGTATACAATGCAAAGATATGTACTGAGATTTTTATTTTAAAATCTTGATAAAAATACTTTGGAAACAGTTACCTTCCAAATGCAAAAATTAGAGATATATTAGATACATAAAATAAACTGTTAAACTTCTATCAAAATTACTTTAAAATGTCATGTTGATCATTCATAGGCTCACAATCACAAACTGAGTCTTTCCCATACCCCAATTTTTTATGGTCATGAAAGATCTTGGCGGAAAAACACAGCAAAATTATCTGACATCAGCTCTTCCATATCCCCAGACTCCCCTAGAAATTTAGCCCTGCAGGACTCATAAATTACGCCTTTAGGACAAATACATGTAAATTCCTCAGGCAAGGAAAACCAAAACCTTGATGTCTACACAAATTTTCCCAGAAAGTTTTGACAAATAAATTACAGGTACTTCTGGAAATGCACTTTCTTAATAGTTTACCCTTCAAGTGATGCACCATGTACATCATCATCTTCTTCATCATCTGAACTGTCACTCTGGTCATCACCTTCCTCGTCATCATCATCATCATCATCATCATCATCAGCCGGTGGGGCTTGTTGCTGTGCACCAGGTTGAGGCTGCTGTGGTCGAGTGTAACCAGCAGGAGCCTGGGACACAAAAGAGTTTTATAAATTGAATATTATGTTCATATTATTAACTTTTACAGAATCCATTTTTTCAACCAAAATGGGTAAACAATCAATGACAAGACACCATCTGAGATCCTTGATACCCTTTAAACAGGCAAGAAAAAGAGATAAATGTCCAATTACCCAGAAAACTAGTTTTTGAGCTGATAGGATCAAGTTCTTCTCCTCAAATAAGTCTGGAAGGTACATAATTACAGTTTGATTTGATCTTTCTTCCTTGAATCTTTCTATTCCCTTATAAACATTTCTTCAAAAATTATGGTCAGTCTTTATCTCTGAGTTTTTATATACCGGTAATATATGGATTGCAGGACTGTAGACATGGGGTGCACTAAGCACAAGTGCCCCTCCCTCCCCCAATGAACCAAAAAGGTCTGTAGCAGTAGGTTCAATTAAAGTGAAAAAGTCCAAATAGGTGTATACATGTACATAATAGCTGGTGTTACCATAAATCGGAAACTTAAAAAAAGGGTTTATCAGTGTGTTTTCCCTTAAATTTGGCTTTTGAGACTCTCATGTTAAAATAGTTATGAAGTTTATTGGCTTTTTTGATAGATTTTTGAGGACATACCTGGATCATGAAAATCATTAGTACCAAGCCGCCCTTGGTTTGCACCCCCTAAACAAAATTCCTGGTTTCTGGCCTGGATTTCTATTATACAAGTATGTGGAATTTTAGGGTATACCCAGTACAGTGAAAACACTATTAAATCCCATCTAATTTTGGTCCTTCTCAAAAAGGGGACTTAAAAAAGAGGGAAATTCATTCAGAAGTGAGATACTGAAACTTCAAAATAATTAAATGAAAAACAATTGCAAATGCTTGAAAGCAGAACTTATAAATAATCATGTCAAAATGAGTGCACACTCTGTTGTGTAACAGTGACCCAAGTTCATGAATCACTTTCTATCCTAATTATTACTATTGAAAAATACTTTATCTCACCTTGTTATCAACTAGGTTATCATGACTGAACTCGTCGTCACTTTGGTCAGTCATTGACATTGACTCCCTTGCTGCAATAGGACCGTGCCACCCAGAAACACATCATTCAGTGAATTAGTCCAACATATTAATTATTATACAATGTTTACACCAAAAAGTAAATATTGTATTAAATTTCTGAAGAATACACTTTATAGCTGAAGTTTATGTATTGTGAAACTTATTTTGTTGTTTAGTTGTTATCCTTTAACAATCTAAAATTAAATATTAAAAAACCTGTAATACAATATTGTAGTGCTGGCATATGAAAATATCAAATTGAAATTCAACCTTATTCCCTTGGACCCCCTCACCCAACCCATTATTTTGTCAAGCTGGGTATTGCTATCAATGGTGATTTGGAATTTATTATTTTATAACTTTTGTAATAACTGCAACAGCTTTTCTAGCAATGGTATCGCCAAACTCATGGCTTACAGTACTACTACACCTAGTGTACCTGCTTGTACAACTTCCCCCACAATAACACTATGATTCAAGTTTCAAGAAAAATTCTCTATGTGGCAGACTGTTGATGGATGGTATTCAGTAATTTACTGATCAATTCAGAACTGAAACATTCTCTGGCATTTGAAAATATGAACCTTGTGTGGGGCATTTTAAAGCCCCTTTTGACTTGATGCACTGGGGAGTTTCAACTATCTAAACTTCAAAAATACAAATGCCTGAGGGGTCACCCAAGATGTGGGAAAAGTAAGAGTGTTGAAGTTCAATTTGATTGGTATACATGTATAAACTTCTTCTTTCCCTTTATGGCCATCCCTCATTGTGAGGATTATTAGCCAACCACAACACTGGCAATAGCCTACCCCTATCGTTGAGTTGTGGGTTCTTTTAAGTCCCTGATGGATCGTCAAGAGACTAGGCCAATGGCTTCACGTCCTTGTCCATGGACAGTGGGACGAAAGAAGATTGCCCCGAATCTTGCCAACACTTTTAATCTGGAACCTCCTGGCTGGCCTGTGTTTTTCTTAAGGCTTGGGAAATGGGGTACAGTAAGTGGAAAAGCAGGTACACCTGGGTTGGAAGTCATAAAATGCCAAAGATGCAAGCATCGAGAGGGGTCTGGGGACATCCCCCCAGGAACATTTTTGAAATTTAGAGTCCTGGAAAATGATGCAATTTTGTACTTGTCAGACACCATTGCTGGGGAAGGGCAGTACAGCTATGGGGGAACGTTGGTACAATGTACTGGTGTACCGGCCTTAAGAAAAACACTGTTGGCAGTCAGAGATCTTACCAAATTTGCTAACCTCGCACTGCAGGGTGCGAATTAAGGATTTTGTATATGTGGGCATTTTTTCTTTTGGAGATAAGAATATTTCCATCTATGAAAGTTCTTATTTGAAATTTGTAGGTTGTTATGTTTATGGCCTATAAATCTGATGTTTTGTCCTACATTTTGTCATTTGCAGGCCTCAATTCACACCCTGCACACATGTAACCAATCAGATTTTACAGTAAATATAATAAATGTCTACCTGGTGCATAACCAGGTCTTCCAGCTGCAGGTCTTGGGCTTGGTGAGAATGTGCTTGCTACCTCCTCGTCGTCGTTCACCTCAAGAGTCTCATCATATGGCTGATTAACGACTATCTTGGCCTGGGGACGAAAAATTCATCGCAGCTTATTTTAAAGGCGGTTTTACAGAGCACATACTTGCCTATTCCACACAAGCCAAATTTGCCACGACTGTAATATTGCATGTTAAGCAAGTATCTTTTCAGTTAAAACAAAATGTTACAAATCTAAAAGATCCTCCTGTTAAATTATAAACACAAGTCACAAAAAAGTAGTTAGTAAGAAGCTTGAAAAGGTCACCTGGAAAATGCACTTATCGACTCCCAGGCAGAAATCTACAACTTCATCAATTAAAACAGCAAAAAGAAAGTTTGAACAAAGTGTCCAAGGTTACAGTTACCTATAACGATTATTTATTTATAATTTTCGGCTTTAAACTTCCAAAACTTCGTGGTTTCTAAGGAAAAACGCTTAACAACACTGAACAAGGAATACCAAGAACGCGGTACAAGATTTTTGGGCATTACACGTAACTTAAGTTGAAAATTCCTCAATAATTGCATTCGAAATATAACAGTGATGGTTGTCAAATATTTTCCAATTACGAAGAAGAAGCTATTTAGCATGAAAACTCAAAATACTCACCCTGTTTTGGTCGTCGTCGGAGTCAGCCATTAAACAAAGTTGAAGCCAAGAGCGCGCGCATAGGTTTCTGGGTATAACACTTGGGAAGCCCGCTGACCCAACTTAACAAAAAACATCCCATCCGGCCGGGGGAACGGGGAGGGGAGCTGAGGTACTTTTCGATATATTACATCATGACTGCTCAGTTCGCAGTTGCGTTCTATTTTATTTTAATTTTCGAAAAAGTGTTTAAATTTGAGAGTACTAGTTTTTTCCAAAATGCAGAATGACATAAATACTGGCCAATGCTGTTTTATTTTTCAATCGCGTACAAAAAAAAATGCTTATAGTAGGCTTTGGGCCGAGACTGCACACAAAAGCTATCTCATTCTCTTAACAACTTGAACACAATTTTGTCGTAGTAAAGTGGCTAACTTAGAAAAGAATTAAAGGGATGTCATACATAATGCAGAAATGGGCAGAGTGAAAATCGCCGGCTGGGGGAATTAGGGACCTTACGATGCTAGGACGGCAACGCCTGCCAGGGCCGTAGCTAGATCCAAAAGTTAGGAAGGGCATTTGCCCTCCCTGCCTGACGCTAGTTACGGCCCCACTTTATATCACTACATTCTACTGAAAAAACATTCTTTTAAAATCAACTTCCGGTCCAAAATTTAGGGGGGGGAATTTGCCCTCCCTGCCTGACGCTAGCTACGGCCCTGCCTGCGAACACGTCTAGTGAAATTCCACTTTCTCAGGGACCGCGGAGCAAGTTTTAGATTGGGAGGATCTAGGAGGTGGGGGGGGGGGGGCACTGTTGCAAGCGTCGAAGGCGCGAGTGTATAAGTGTAGGAGGCCGTCCGGGGCCATGCTCCCCCGGAAAATATTGAAAATTTGAGCTTCTAGAATCGCTAGAAATGCATTCCAAATTGATAATCGTAAAAAATGGTCGTGAACTTATATAACGTGAAGTGCGTTACGCAACTTTTTCATGTTCAATAAGTCAGGTGAGATTAGGGTTTGAGTCGAAACTAGTGCCCAGTGATACGCTATAAACAGCCGAACATGAACATGTTAAAACAAAAACAGTAACAAGTATCAATGAAATCAAAACCAGTCTGTTAAATTCCACTGATCATGGTAAAGGAACTTGCACTGTGCAAGTAACAAGTTTCTTTTCCTGTTTTCATTTCTTGCTATAAACCCGTTTGCCACATCCACAAGTCGTAAGTTATCGATACATTAGGCCAAATAAAGTAATATAGTTGGTTAGCATCCCCGCCCGACCATTGAAAACGCTCCCAACCAAGAAAAACTTTTATTTTCATTTCCATACATTTCCTTTATAAAAAAATATAATGGTCCCGACCATATCGAGGACATACTAAGTTTTCTTCAAAAGCATATTTAGCTCAAGACTGATCGAAGACTGACCTTTTATTTGACTTGAAAACTGAACATTTTCGTGATCTACTGGGATATAAATACGCAGAGACAGTCCCATGAATGAGTTTAACTAAAATTTTAAGTTTCTTTACTTGGACAAAGAGTGAATATGAAATAAAAAAAATAAAAATAAAAATAAAAACCGCCCGCCCGACCATGGATTAGTTTGGCAGAAAGGATGCTAACCAACTAATTTATTTTATTTGGCCTTATTTTAAAAAAGCAAAGTTATGGTCACTGGACGGAATTTGAAATAACGAGATAACCAGCAACGAGCTCAGAATTATCAATATCATTCCCTTATCATCTTGATATCATTAAAATATTTGATAAAGGTGATTATTGATAAACCCTCTTGAAGTAACGACAACAACAATGCTTCATTCTTGTAAACTTTACTAATTGCAGCACCAGAACAACGGTTGAAGAACAAAAGCTTCGCGTCTTTGAGAAGCAAAAGATATAGGGTTCCGAGCAAAGCAAACTCGGAAGAAAAGAATTGGCTTCATTTGTCATTGTTAACTTACTTGTGCACTTTGCATGGGAGAAACAACTACAATACGAGCATTGAGCAACTACAGAATTAGCATAAATACGTTTACTGCAATAAAAACAAAACTTACGATGTGTTTTATCAGAAAGCATTTGTTTTTGGTTTTAAAAATAGAGGAAACAAATAAAGTAAAAAAATGAGTTATCTACTTAGCTTAACAAAGTCCATAAATGTATAGCTTCAGGCGATGCTGATCTTGATCTTGTTAAGGCACGCATTGGCTCTCCCTTCTAATGAGTGCTGAAATCATTTCAGTTAACATTGTTCGGTGTAGACATCCAACCATTTTTATTTTCAGTTTGACCCAACGTTGAGTCAAGGTAACTCGCATTTGCACCCAAGAAGCCAACAGGAGGGGTAGACAGTCGTCTTGTTGGGAAGCGATCCATGACGATTAAACGATCTACAGTTGAAATAGGCACAACTGCTCGTTTTGAATTTTTCCAACAACTTGTGACGTTAAACCCAATCCCCCAGTCAATTAAGGTTGATTAGTAGATTATGGCTTGGGCTCAGGGCCGTAGCAAGGGGTGGTGTTGGGGGGGCCCGTGCCCCCCAGTTTTTTCCCCAGCAAATGTGTCAGATCTGTCAAACTCAGCAAATTGCTCCAATTTTGAGAAAAACTTGTCATATTTTACTAGTTTTAGACACTCGGATTTTATTTCAAATGGCGTTTAAAACCCAGGAAGCACGTTTTTAGACACACTAGTTTTCAAAATTTTCCGGGGGAGCATGCCCCCGGACCCCCCTAGAAGGCTCACACCTTCGGCTCTTGGCGGTGGCCCCCCAGTTTTCCAAGGCTTGCTACGTCCCTGGGGCTTGAGGTTTTTTGGGAAACCAGGAGTTGGGCGGGTTTGTGAACGAGCTATCTTCTAACTAGGAGTGTACATTGACGAAAGTCCAAGAGCATGCACTACGTGCAGTTCTTAAATCACTAGCAGAGACATATGAGGAACTTTTCGAGCGTGCTGAGCTACATACACTGTACAACAGGGCCTACAGGACGTCGCTACCTTAATGTACAAAGTTTAGAACAATCTAGCACCTAGTTGCGTATCTGATATATTCACACGTAAGGACAGTCGCTATCACCTAAGAAATAGTGATTTTGAAACGCCACAATTTAACAATATATGCTATGATAAACGTTCTATAAGATATCAAGGGCCACTTTCTTCCACTTTCTGTGTACGCTGTCTCTGAAAACAACGGAAGTTTCACAAATGGAGTATTTTCCGACTTAGAATGTTTTCGCATAGTGTATGAAACAAAAAGGTGAATTCAAATATATGGACTGTGTTTCTGTTAGAATGTTTTAACATTAAAATGTTGAGAAGAAGTACTGCCTGTTGCTGTCCTAGTTTAGTTGGGGTTCATGGTTGATTTAAGGGGGAAAAAAAATTCTCAAAAAAATCCTTGTGGTACCAGGGTCATATACCGAGCATTTACTACTATTAGACCACAAATACTGCCATCAGGGGCGTGACATTTTACGTTTTTTGCACTGATTTCAAATTTAAAGGCCCGCTATGTATATTGACTGGTGCGACAGTAAACGGAAAATAAGGAACAATGGCCTAAAAAAACCCAAAATAGTTATATCACTTAGGAGGAAAAGTGTTGAGAAATAGAATTCAATATACTGGTAGCGTCGACGTTCTAGTTTTACTGCCGGTCGTGGGCTGAAACAACACCGAAAAGTCAGCCTTTAAACTTTGCTAAAACTTTATGGAAACGTACCTGGCGGAGTGGCCCCTTTTTCATAATATACTGATAAAAAATTCTCACTTCGACTCTTGTTAGTTTTTGATCTTAATAGTTAGTAACTTCTAGTAATAGTTGTTGTTATATAAATCAGAGATGTATAAATTTAGAAAATGGGTGCCATATATATCATATCCCATACATGGGCCAAGGCGGAAAAAAAGGGTGGGGGCTGTTGAGGTTTGAACGAGCATGGAGCCTAGGGACGAGGTTGAACTGAAAGTGCGCCCGCGTTGCGCTTGAACAGAAGTTCGTTACCAGTCTCCCACATACGAAGGAGCTCAGACGAAGAAAAGCGTCGTATACAAGAGAGTGTTTTGTTGTTTTACTGTCTGTGGATGTCATCTCATTGATTCAAAATGTCCAGCAACATCGACAAATCGCTTGGTGAGTTGCACTTCATTCGATTCCTCTTTTCTTGCTTGCTTTTCTTGGTCATGTGAGAAATTGTACTGGTGTTGTCAAAATCTTTTGAACTTTTCGTGCTCCTGAACTCCTATGTGAAAGTGTCCCAGTGGCAGTGTGCCAAAGAATCTACTTTAAATGTGTCTGGCCCTTGTGTTTGTAGTTGTAATTAAGAAGTTTCTCGGTTTTTCACTGTATGCTGCATTGGGTATTCTTCCTCGTTAAATCTATTTGCTTTGAAAGTCGAAAAATATCTGGACATCACGAATTAGTTGGAGTAACTGTTCAGTTGTGCCTTGTGGCTTGTGCGCGTCCTTTTGTTGTTTTCCTAGCAGTACACAGATCTTTCCGAACCGTTTGTCGAAAGTCACCGATCAAGTATGAAATGTAAAAAATGTTCTTACGTGATAATCACGGTCATTGTTACCAAGACGCCATTTTAAAGGAAGCCAATTTTGTTAGAACTGTAAATGTTTCAAAGTTTGCAAACAAGACAATTAAATTTATTGAGTAATATTGTTGACACAACTTTTTTGGAACTTGGAAGCCTCTTTTTTTTCTTTGTTCTCTTGATCTCGTGCGTTACGAATGTATTGTTACTGGTGTTTTTGTTACATTGAACAATTTCAGAACGTGACTGGTTGGCTGTTAAGTAAACATACTTTTAACTGTGGTTTTATTGTTTTTGAAGAGCCTTTAGAATTTGAAACTTTATAACTAAGTATTCTAATTTCATTAGTTCAGCTCAAACAAAGAAAAACTGGTAGTTTTGTGACCCTGATGGGTTGATAGGTACAAGTTCCCCTTGATAATACTCCTAAATGAAATTAAAATATTTTACTTGTTATTCTTTGTTTTCCAAGATATCATTGTTATTAAAAAAAACTGGTAGTTTAAGTTGTCCAATCTTGTGAATTACTCTGGCTTAGAGAGCAAAGAAAAATGCTTCACCACTACAGGATTACCTCTAAAGATAAAAAGATATGCAAAATGTGAGTGGCTAATGGTGTCAGTAGTGTCTTGTAGTTAAAAAAGTGTGCTGATTAGTGGAATGCTTGATCTCTCTACAATTGAAATAAATCTATTTGAAGTGTGTATAATTATATGATTGTAAACTCTTATGACCCTGAACAGTAAGTCTGTGATATTTACAAAGTGGCACATACTGACAAATTGTGTGAATTGCTTTGTTAACAGATGAAATTATCAAGGAACAGAAAAAAGCAAAACGTCAACAACAACAGAAACAGAAGAAACAACCACAAAAAGGAAAAGGACGTGGGAAACTTGCTACCACAAGGCAAGGTAAGGCTACTGGCCCAGCAAGAAAACAGGTGCAGACAGCCAATAAGAGGAGAGGAAATCCCAAGCAGCAGGCTGCAGAACAAAATACTCCTCGAACAGGGGTCAGAAAGCAGGCTGCTGGAAAACAAGTTAGGACGGGCAAGCCACGAGTACGGGCAAATCCTTTGAGGAATAGACAGAATTTGCAGGGCAAGGTATGCAGTAAATAAGCATTTGTGCCATGGTTATTTATTTTCATTTTTTAGGTTTTAGGATCATTTTGATAAAATGTAAGGAGCAGAGGAGGAATTGAAAGTAACATGGTCATGAATGCAGTCTTACACTCTGATTAAATTTTAGACATTTTTTTAAACAGCTTGTGAAGAAAGCTAAAAAAGCTCAAGTAAATGCTGTACAGAACAGACAAAATAACAGACAAGCTCAGCAGAAGCAGTCGCGACAGAACCAAATGAATAAGAGAAGAGGAATACAGATTAATCAAATGCCAAAGGTAAGTTATTTAGTTAATTTTAATTGATAAAAAAATAATAATTGTGCATTTACAAGTTTACTATTGATACTATTGAAATATAGTTTTTTTTGTTCAATTGCAGTCAGTCATAAAGTTATTTGTTGAAGTTCAATTAAAGTTTGGTCTAATGATGTCTTTGATACATGCAATATTATATTTTCTTTTGTAAATTAGGGAAATAGGGCACAAAAAGTTCAAAATAGGATACCCCAAGGAGTGAATAAAAACAGAAATAGAAATCGGTATGTACTTTGTATTTCATTGTTAATTTGTGTAAGTTATATTTACTGGATGCTTGCTGTGCAAAACTGTGTGCCTGTGACATATTGGTGGCCAGGAGCATACATTATACGTTATGCATATACCAGTGTAAAGTAATACCCAACCAATTGCATTCATAGCATTGAACACATGTATGTTCATTACTTGCACATTTACAATTATCGAGTTTTGGCGCTGCTGTTACAATTGGTGTCCATTAATTGAACTTCTATCACACAGACACTTAACAAAATCAGAATATTGTTTGGAGTTCTTCGAAATGAAAAAATGGAAGTGACTTTGAACCACATTATCTTAGTAGCAAAATTTTATATTTGTCGTCACTTCATCAAAATTCTTCCACTAATTTTTCAGTTTTTATTGCACTACTTAAAGACAAAATCAACACAGAAAAATACATTGCTTATACCTCCCACGATGAGGAATGCTTTAAAAAAAAACAGGGCAAACTAATTGACACTTTTTAGAGGGTAGAGAGAAGCCTTTTACCACTCACTAATCATGTATTTATTAAGTGCAAACAATAAAAAATTAGTTAATTAAAAAATATTAGAGGATGGTATAATTATTAAATACATGTACTCTTGTCTCAGACCTGCACTGAAGCGACCAAGTAAAGATCTCATGCTAACCGTAAATATCAGCAATCCTCGGGCGAAGTCACGGCTAGGGTTAGTATTGAAGCTTACACTATTTAAAACATTTATTTAACAATCATGTATTTTATGTCTTAAGGGACTGTTCATTGTTTATGGGCTATACTGGGATGAACAATTACAAGTAGAGTTCTTCATTTTTTTCAAATTCTGCAATTTTAGCCCACAAAATTACCATATAAAGGCCTGTATAACTTCAAGCACATCTATTTCATACCCCTGTCAGAAAGTGAGATAAATTTTGAAACTTTAATTAAAAACATTTGAAAAAGGCATGTAATGTTCTATAGCTACATGTAGATTTCTGGTGGGGGAGGGGAGGGGGTACTCACCTAAGTATATTTTTAATGGAGGTGTTCCTCCTAAACCTTTAAACTCTGACAGTGTTTCCATGCCCCATTTCAGACCAAACTGTAGAAATCTATACACTATTTCAGAGAAAATGAAAAGAGTACTTTAGGTTCCAGGTAATTATGAAGGGAATACATTACAGGGATGACTTAGAAAAAAAGTCAGAGAATTACACAAACCTTTTATATTTCATTTCAAATAATGGTATATCCATTAAAAATAATACTAAACTGGTCCCTAAAGAGATAGTTAATGACTTTTGTACAATATTGGGCAATTTAACATGCAGGTTGAAGGTCTCACAGTTTGTTGTGAATCTGTCTCAGTATTAACAGTAACAAAGGGGCCCAGTGGCAGCAGACACAAAGTGCTCCACTGAACCAGGGCAGGAGACGGAAATGGAGACAGTTGGGTGGCAGGGCAGGGGACCAGGGAGGTGCCCCAAATATAAACCTTGCAGCAAGTAGACAGGAACTGCGAATATCTGTTGCAAACAACCTACACCAGGTAAATTCTTTAGTACTAGAAACAATCTCAACACTTTAGCCCCAAACACAACTTGTGACATAATGCAAAATTCTCTCTACGTGTCTCTTTACTTTTCTTTTAAACAAATTGAGAGAAATCAGCAATTCGTCTCAGAGTTGAATGTGATCAGCTCCTTAATTCTTAAGGCTAGTGTTTTTGTATTGATAATGTAAGGAAAAATGGAAGTTGATCATTTTCTTTTGACTAGCGATAACATTTATCCTGATACTGTGATCATTGTATACAATTGAATAATTTGTTGGAATGAATAATTTTGTTGTGCAATCTTCAGTAATAAAATCAAACTAGTAATTAGATTGATCAGTTTATTTAAAGCTTTGCTTTATGGGATGGCTAGTGTGATTTTTTTCTTTGCATAAAAGAGGAAAAGAAGGAGAATTTCAAAATGACCAATGTCAGTATTACAGTCAGTGATTTGTATTCAAACTTGTGAGTTTACTGGCCTGGCTAGTGTGATTTTCAATATTCATGTACAGTATCATGCTATGGCCACAACTGACAAATACATACTGGACCTTAAATGAAATGACAATGTCTTCCTTGGATCTCAACACTTTTAGATCCTTGGATCCAAGATTGTTTCTATAAAGTATCTGTTTAAAATGAGAACTGTCATGCCTCAAATATGTATTTTCCTTCCCTTTCCCCAACTCCATTCCTCCACCCCCTCCTGGAGTCCGACCTTTTGACTACATAATGTTCCCATAAAGCAACTAATTAAATTTGTTTCTCCTTAACTAAACTTCCATCTTATTTTATTCAAAAGCAAAAGCAGGCTTTTTGTTGAGTTTTACAACTTCTGTGATATTTTTCTTTCTCATTCTCCAGCCACTACCATCCTTACCGAGGTCGACCAGAAAAGAGACCTTTAATATTCAGGAACGATTTGAATTTAACCTGGGAAAGGTAAGAAAACGCTACTGAAAAATGTTCAAATTTTAGGTTTTTTAAATGTTCTATTCATGAGATATGGTGATAAACTGAAAACTTATAAATATGGCATGTTTTTCGAGTGTTGATGATCCTGTTCCAAAATCACTGAATTACTTGAAAACGCCTAGAACAAAAACTCCATGAAAAACAAATTAGCCCGAACATAATGTTCCTTCCAGATAATGAGAAATAGCGAACATTCCAAGAGCTTATTTTTAGAACTGTGAATCAGACACACCTTGACGGCCGAGCTTTAATTCAAGTTTTTGAACTTGGCGTCTGTAATTTTAAAATCTGCTACAAAGATTTTCTGATTACGTTTGCTTTCTGTTTATCACATTGTTCCCTTCTTATGTGCCATCTTTTTTTTTGTATTTCTAGACAACGTCTTCCCTGAATGAGAGGTTCTCAAGTACATCGCCCGTGGCACAGAGGGTGAACCAAGGAGCCAGTCCAAGGACTATTTTTGTAGATTAAAGAAACTCTTCCACCTAAATTTTTATATATCTTCAGTGGCAACTACTCGAAGTTTTTTTTAATACTGTAATTTTGATACATACCAAAGCGTAACTTAACAGAAAAACACTTCTTTCTTCTCGAGAAGGACGTTACTGTACATGTAAAGCCCAGGATACACGTCGAATTTTTCATCTGTCGGACTAGATCATGTTGAGTTTAAAAACTTTAACCTTTGTTTAACCTCGTTGCGCTGGGAGGGGCTGCCCATTCTCCCAAGCCAGTGGCTTACATTTAATCGCTCGACTGCGCAGATTTTGTGGAGGGAGGAAAATCGGAGAACCCGGAGAAAACTCTCCGAGTGAGAAGGAGATTGGCAAGTCTCAGCCCACATGCGGAGCCCATAACTCGATCCCGGTCGGGTGAGAGGCACGATCGCTAACCACTCGGCCATCCTGACTCTAGACGTGTTAAACACGACGGACTTATTTTTGGATCTGAAACAGAGGGAGAAAACGACTGAATTTTGTTTCGTCTGATTTAAGTTCGATCCAACAGACGCCGATAATCAACGGCGTCTGTTGGTTTAAACTGCAATTTAGTTCGACTTATGAAAAGCTTAACGTTTGCCCTGGGCCAAACAGTTTCATACTGTATTTAGCAATGAACAATTTGTTAAATTTCGCTTAATTTTCTGTGAAAAGTATTTAAAAGTTTTAAATTGACTCGTCTTACTAAGGGTTTCGGCAATTTTAGGTTTAACCTTTTCACCTCCAAGAGTGCCAAATGATAACTTCCCACAACCGTATCACCTGCTTCCATGGATAATTTTATGTTGGAAGAACCTGGTGCTTAGTCTTAAAGAGTCTGGAGTGGATAACCAATTCCATTATTCTGAGCTGTAAGGACAAGATGTTGATAAACGTAATGGGAGTTCGACACAAATTCAAATACTAAAGCACCATATACAACCGAGATGTCACGTACCGCATGTGTAATTTTTTGGCTATACCAACAAACTGTAATATGAACAGCAGGTTTGATGTATACTGTGTTTCTTGAAATGAGCAAGTTGTCTTTTTGATTTTTGCGCAAATCTGTAGTTCTCAAAACTGAGAAGTGGTGAATATCTTTAGATGGGCATCCTATGAGAAACCACAAACCAAACTTTAACAGTATTAAGTACTCGCGAAGCATCTCGGTTGAAAGTGGGGTTTCGGTCAACAGGTAGCCCAGCCTTTTTATTGATTATTATTATTTGTAAAATTGTATTTTTCTGTAACAAGACACGAGCTTAAACTCCGGAAATTGTTACAAGTAAATAGGTGGCACATGCGTTGCCAATCAGATTCCGAGTTTAACATAAACTAATATTTTTTATCCTTGCTGCCTCAAAAGGCAGCTTTAGTGGTTATATTGGTAAATACAGTCAATACATGATGGAAACCAGTTTCCTTTTCATATTTTACAACTCATTCACCATTACGTACCATGATTTACCATCGTTCACTATAACTTGTTATTGAGTTAGCAGGGCTGACTCATATTCTATTCAACAAGTCACAGTCATCTTAGTTTATGCCACAACTGTTGGTCTTCCAAGCTTTTTCAGAGAATTGCGTGCATGAGCTATCCAAGATGATCCATGGGTGCAAGCAAAACGGTGGTCGTAGAAAATTGACCGTTATGTTCAATGACGGATATCGTGATCATATGACTGTGTAAAAAAGTGTTTAAATGTCACAAATATAATTTATACCGTGATGTATGAAGTACTGGCCTGACATATCTCGTGACTGTTTGTGAAGTACTAACGTGACAGATACCGTGACTGTATTTGAAGAGCTAGCGTGACATTTCGTTACCATATATGAAGTATTTAAAATTTGGCAGAAATATCAGGTGTGTGAAGTACTAACGAGACACACCGCGTGGCTTTATTTGTAGTATAAGTATGTGAATTGTTAACGTGACGGTATCGCAATTGTATGGGACTGTATGTGGAAACGTGACAGATACCGTGACAGTTTGCGAAGTTCTATGGTGACAAACGGTGACTGAATTTGACGAAATGGAAAGGATCGCAAGACAACGATTATCTTTTGATCATTGGCGTTAAACTCAAATGGACCCATTCGTTAGTGTGACAAGTCCAGAAAATATTGCGTGAAGTGACCGTACTTGTCATCCCCAGGGAAAATGATTTTGACAAATAATTTTACTAAAATATCAAATCCCCGACCCCAGCTCGACCCCCCCCCCCCCCGAGCGTAACATTGCTAGATGCATTAGAGTGGCTGGATAACCTGGACGAGTAAAGTGGTAGTCGATCCTGATAACAAAAGTAGCCGGTCTTTTTTGACGTAAAGAAATAAAACATGTCAGTAACAGCAAGTTTATGTTTTTGTCACTTACTGGTTATGTTCCGCGAGTTCTTGTATTGCACGATTCAAGACAGTGCAAAGCTCTTATTCAAAATCTCAAGATTACGCTTTTGGAAACTCCTTCAACGTTTATGGAATTGCAATCGGTTATCTGAATACGGTTACCTGACGCCAAACCAAACCGAGCCCGCACATCGTGTCAACCGGTTTGATGACAAATCCGTCGACGTCTTTCTATCCAGGCCTTTTGCTGAAACGCTTTTAAATACTTGCTGCCTTCGGTTTGTCTCAAATGAACTTGATCTTTTTTATGGTTGTAACCACAAATACTGTGGCGACAGACCTTTTGCCATTTGCGCCTTTTAATCATGCAACGACCTACACTTCGGCTTACAAACGTCATCTATTTAGTAACTTTTATTCTTTTGTATTTTAACAGTTAATAATATTTATTAGAAACATGTATACTAGTAGTTTTCCTTTTTCATAGATTCATCTTCTATAATTGTCGTTAGTTCTAAATTTTGTAAGAAAGCGCTTGGACTTTCTCAATATGTACGCTGCATAGGTTTAAATATATTATTATTACTAATATTATTATTACTCTTAAATACTATTACAATTATTATTGTTGTCTTTATTGTTATTTATTTGTTTATTTCTCATTTTTTTCCATAGCGTTCAGTGCGAAGTGTATTTTTGTGACTGCACAATATTTGTCAATATCAAGTATAAGAACCCTAGAAAGATTGGTTAACAGGAACAATATTCCAATCAGTGCTAGGTTACAGGGCTACACTTAACTGATTGTGGTAATCCGGTTTCGATTCCCTTTTTGATATATGCATTGGATATAAGTTTCCACTTGAATACAGAGTGAGTCGTGAGAGACCAATTCCTTTTTAGCGCGGCTTCAGCACAAACTGCAGATGTTCCTTCCGACCCAAGGTTACAACTGCGGCTTCACATGCAGGAAACACTTCCCTCTCTGCTGAAACGCCCAACCCATTGAAGCATAGATATAAAGGAAGAGATTAGAAAACGTAAAACAGTTTGTTGGTGCATCCAGACGAGAGAAGACATTGAAACAAACATTTCTGAGCGCCGTTCGAAGTTGTTAGAGACCGAGTGTGAGGATGAAAGCTGCTTGTTGGGCTGGTTTGATGGTCAGTCTCATCTGTCTTTTCATGATCACAGCGAGGCTGGCAGAATCTTGTGGTGGCGGTGGAAGAAAGGGCGGAGGAAGAAGAGGAGGTGGAGGGAAAGGTAGTGATCTCTTAAAATCTTATTTTTCTCTTATAAGCTTTCTTGCTTGAAAGTATGACAAATTTGACTTCTCTTTTTTACAAGAAAACTAAGCTGTAAGCAAAAAAAAAATCGATAAACAAACACTGCTTGTTCAGATACCGATCCAAGTTTTCCAAAACTGATGAAGTAGCAGGCGTAGCTTAGTTGGTTAGTGCGCGGCCTCTGGAGCTAGCGGTCCTCGGTTCGATTCTTGGTGATTTCAACGTCTGTTTCGACTTTCTCCCGATCCGTGTTGCTTTAGCTATAAATAACCGTAAAGCTAAGCACTGACAGAGGAAGGGGGGAGGGGGGGGGGGTAAAGTGCGCACCGAGGGCCACAAGTTTATGCGTCGAGTAGCGTGGGCTCAAATCACACAGCGGGCAGAAAAACGAACGAAACAAAATGATGTAGGGGCCTTTTAACTTTTTGGTTTGTATCGATCAAGGCATTGTTTGTTACGAACCAATATGCTCACGAACTTTACTGAAGAAACTTCAATTAGAAAAGCTATGATTATCAGCGTCTCAAGAAACTTTCTTGCTACTTTTGGGTGCCTCTTCGAAAAAGGCCTCTGAATGAGCGGTGGGAAATTTTCTCAACCAATATTCCAGGCCTCACGACTCGCCACAGCTTTTCGGCTGCTCTTCAATTCTTTTAAAATGCTGCACATGCAGAATCGGAAATGAATTGTCGAATTGAAAGCGCACATAAGTCCAACCAGAAGCTCATAAAACTTACGAGCTTCTGGTCCAACAAGGTCTCGCAGCCAAAAGCGCGAGAAAAGATGGGGGTAGGAGGAGGATGATAAATTGTCGAAAGTTTGTGTTGCAACATTCTTACAATCATCTTAGTTATGATGTACAAAGGAAATCAGAGTATTGATCAGGTTCTTAAAATTCTCTGCTATAGATACTGGTGTCTGTATATTTCTTATAAAACTGAGAATCTATGATAAATATCTCTTCTGACTATATAAATAAATCAAAAACTAATAGAATGTTTTAAATTCCATTATTTGATTCTTTGTGCGCGGGTGAGTTTACGGTATTAAAAAGCTTTAGAAAAGGAGGTGATAAACTAAAGAGTATGTAAGAAAGTAGTGTATTGACTGAACTGCTCTAGTCAAGTTAAGGAAATCTTGAAACGGTGCAGATTTGTCAGCTTATGTTTGTTCAATGAGGTAATTCACTGCTAAATAACTAACAACTCACAATTAACCCTCTCTTACGGTACTTACATATCCTTGAGGAGTTGCTGAAACGCAAGAAGTTTAAAATATGCATCTGATTGGTATTGTTAGTTTCAGCTTAAGAAGTTACGTATACTCAAGTGTTACTCCAAAATAATTTCACGAAGATGCAATAAGTCCACGCAATAACTCAGTTTCTAAATGTATAAAGTTCAAGTTCAGTTGGTTAACCTCAAATCATGGTGTACTAACTATGTTCAAATAAAGTTGCAACCGGCAATTTCCTGCCAAATGGTCATTTTGACATAATGGCCTGTTAAAATGAAAGTGACATTATATAGTACTTTTAGACACTTATTTTTATCCCCAAAAGCACTATGGTCGCTTTATTTCCTTCGAGTCGATTCTTAAGAACTCGCACGAGCTGATAATACTCGGGATAATACTGAAAGCCAAGTGTCGAAGGCGAGCTGATAATACTGAAACCCGAGTGCCGAAGGCAAGAGGGAGCGTCGAAGAGCCGGGGTTCCGGTATAAGAAAAGGACTTTGTGAAAGTTTAAGGGGCGCGCTTAGAAGGAAATAAGGCCGTTGCTTCGTAGGGTAACTTAAATTTTGCTATTTTTTCTAACATAAAATTTACTAGTAGTAGTTATCGTTAAGTGCCAACCGGGGCCTCGAGGCCGTCTGGTCCGCGAGAGCAAGCCGGGAAAGGGAGGAGGAGGAGGTGGGGGAGAGGGCAGGAAGTGGTCGTGGTGGTCCATCAATCCATCCATCCATCTATCTATGAATGTTTCTTTGTATGTATGTACGTACGTATGTATATATGTATGTATGTATGTATGTATGTATGTATGTATGGATGGATGGATGGATGGATGGATGGATGGATGGAAGGATGGATGGATGGATGGATGGATGGATGGATGGATGTATGTATGTATGAATGTATGAATGTATGAATGTATGTATGTATGTATGTATGTATGTATGTATGTATGTATGTATGTATGTATGTATGTATGTATGTA
>JAOBYE010109115.1:0-19568 GCA_025403585.1 Parazoanthus swiftii | reverse complement strand
AATTAAAACTGTTTTATAAACTGAAAGCGACGAGAGCAAGAAAATTTATTTTCGCCGCCATGTTGTTGAGCAAATCGTCTGTGACGAGTTTTTAACCTGGTTTTTAAAATCTGCGCCGTGTTAAGCAACACCGCTGACTTCCTGGAGAAACTGTGTTCAGTCACCTTAAACGAGTTTACGCTAGTAGCAGATCTGACTGCATTTGGAAGGTGGTTCCAGAGTATGGGTGCAGCTGCAGTGAAACTGCGAACACCGAGCGTTTTTGTTCTGGGTGGTTGCCGCAGAGTTTCACCAGTTGATTTAAAATTGTATCCACATGTGTTCTTGCGCGTGATGAGTTCGGCTAAGGTATACCGCTGCTAGTCCTTAAATGTATTAAGTAAAATCTTAAAATTATTGCGATATCTAATTGGTAGCAAGTGCAGTTTCACTAAAGTTTGAGTAATGTGGTCAAATCTGCCAATGTTACAAGGGCTGGCAGCGGTGTTTGGAACTCTCTGGAGCTTTTGTAGTTCAGTATTAGGTAATTCGTAAAGAATACTATTACAGCTAAAGTTAGCAATGCAAGTGGAAGTGCTGTTATTTCACTAACTTTAAAGACCAAAATGCAACAAGTAAGATGTTTTCATCAGCATATAACGGAAAACAGGTCATTCCATCCGGTACATTTGAATAAAATTTTAGCAAAGGCTGACTTCTCGGCGTTGTTTCAGTTAAAAGAATAGTTCAGTTCTGGTCCCGTCTTTCTTCGCTCTTCGCTGCGCTTCGGGAGAAAAATGGGTCCAGCATTAATTTCAGCGCATGCGCCAGCACAGCCAATGGTATTGCAGCATGTTAATTCGGTTTGGATTTCATCTTGCCCGGTTTCGCCCACATAGCTTGCGTGCAACAAGATGCAGTAACAAGTGAAAGCGCAACACGTTCTTGCTCTGATCTACGATTGTTGTTGTAAAATATATGGATCCTGAACACAAATGAATGCTAGCCAAAACTACAGCGCCAAAACAAGGCAGAAACTTGTATAAGTATGGCGTGTGAACCTCGCAAATATAGTTGATATTAAATTATAGTTTTTTTTGACGCGACAGCTGACACTTGCTTCAATTCAAATCTATAGTATGTTCGGAACGTTCCACTGGATTCCGACGGCATAATATCGTAACTTTCAATGCGCACAGAAAAAGCGCTGATTTTTACTTTTCATATCAATAAGCTCCGAACAGAAAAAGTAGTTTATGACCTCCAGCCTGTACGAAAATTAGTTTTACTAAAACCTTGATGCTTTTGAGAATTAAACAATTTACAACTGCCCATGAATATATGAAAGAAACGAAACGTGAAAATCAGATCACACGGGAGAACACTCAGACGAGATATCTTTCCGAACTTTTAGAGTCAAAATTGTATTCTTAACCCAAGAGAAACGAAACGTGAAAATCTGATCACACGGGAGAACATTCGGACGAGATACCTTACCGAACTTTTAGAGTTAAGCCCGGCGCACACTAGAGCTATCAGCTGAGCTAATGGTCATTCGTGACAGTTGGCGTAAGCAAGTTCTTCCAGTGTGCGGTGCCGTTTCGAGCGAATTTGGTCATTCGTGCCATCGGCGCCGAATATTCAACATGTTGAATAATTTTGTTCACGAATGAACTTTTCCTCCAAGTGTGCGCGCGTGCTAAGCTACCAGCTTAGCAAATGATGCGAATACGCATGCCCAATCAAACACATTCTCCTACCCCAGAGCCCACGCGAGAATGCAATTAAATGAGGCCGATCCCAGCTCCTCAGACGAAGAAGAGATTTTGCTTTTGCTCTTGCTACTGCGCCGAAGGCGGTTGAGGGCAGCTAATCGACAGACATGGACAAAGGCATGGATTTTACAAGCACAAGGGGCGTGTGCAAACATCGTTCGTGAACTGTAGAAAGAATTGCTAAACTGCACCTGCTGTTTAACTTGAACACAAGAACAATTTTCATTTTTCAGGCTGAATGTGTTCTCATGTATATGGTAATCTTTTGAACAAAATTTCAGCCTGGGTGTTCTCAATGCACTTGTTCTTTTATGCAGGTTTTTACTGTTTGTACTCCGTTGTTGTGGTTCACGTTTAATACAAAAAAATAAGTTTTACTGAACTTAAAACAAATTTACAAATTACTTGAGTAACATAGATTTTTCTAATTAAGATTAACATTTTCATCAGATAAATTTAGGAATGGAGTTGTGGCACGAATCAGTTCGTTTCTTGAATTAATTCAATACTTTACTTGCGTTTCTCCTTCACAATATGCCAAATATTAAGGATATCGTGTTTAATAGTAAATATGCTCATGAATGTTTTCGTTGTGAAGGAAGCTTATTATCTAGTTAATGACGAATGGGTTAATGTAAAGTGTTTTCAGCTTATTGCAAAGGATTTGGTTTACACAGAATCAAATGCTTTACTGAAGTCAATGGAGAAGATTCAAACAAAATCCATATCTTCATCTAACCATCTGAGCCAGTTTTGTTGACACTTTATTAGGGCAATAGTAGTATTGTGACCTTCCTTATAGGAAAATTGGTCGTGACCGATGAACGTCTCAAGTACCTTGGATAATTTCTGTTTATATGCAATTTTTTCAAAAGGTCTCATGATAATATTGGTGAGAATTGGTTGCTCTCAGAGATTCTTTCGAGAAAGGTCTTACATTGGAGTGTTTCCACAGCTGTGGGACATGCTGTTCTTCCAGGGAGCGATTGAACAAGATTGCTATTATTACTGGGGTAAGATATTGTCCATAGTCTTTCACAGCCAGTAAGGAAATTCATCTGGACCAGAAGAGTTCCGTTTTAGACTTTTTAGAAAATATCTTATTTTGTACTCTCATCAACTCGAGGAATAGTTGTTATTTGATTTTTTAAGGTAAAAAAGGAACGAAACTTTAAGAAAAAGTCATTGTCAAATTCTTTACCGAGTCAAGAGCCTCGGTTCACCTCACACTGGCTACGGCCCTGCAGCAATCGGTTTTTATATTTCCCGTTAGCGGAATTTGAAATTTTGTTGTGGTCTTTTCGGCAAAAAAATTGACCATTTCTAACATTTGAAATTTTCTATATCATTTTAGGATGAACACGAGTGTAATAATTGTTATATCTGTAAACCACGTGATATAGCTGAGTTGCACAGGTCATAAAATTGTCGAGTTGAAAACCATCCGACCGGTACTGTTTCTGAAGTATACGAATTTTCGAAGCCCACCTCCTAGCCAGTTATTTCAGAGCCCCCGTTCGTTAGTCTAACAATTTCGGAGCCCCCTTCAATATCTGCACCCCTCTTGTCATATTAAATGAACTTTTCCTAACGGTAAGCCCCTAACTTACGTCCATTAAAACGTTTGGTAAGGAAAAACGAAAAACTGATACAGCGTTATCAAGGCAGAACTTATGCACATCAAGTACTAGTTCTTGAGCAGGAACATTGCCCCTACTAAATTGTGTTCGAAAGTATCGCTTGTTCGCTTAACCAGTTCATTGACAAGAGCATTCCACATTAGATTACTAAGTGAAGTGGAAAAGTAAGAGGCTGTCTCCCTAATCAAAGGGCTTTATGAGCTATGTCATCCGATTTCACCTATACTGCTCCTTCGTCTGGTTGTGAGACATATATGAGATCAGGATCATCGATTGAAAATTCACCTGTCCAGTTAATGCAAATTTCATAGACCACAAGGAATAGTTTCGTCTTGAAATAATGGCAATTTCTTGCTACATTATGAAGAACCAAATTAATATAAAGCAAAATAGAAAATGATGATGCTTTACAGTCAATGAATCACGATGCCGATGTATCACACATAACACAAACGTTTTAAAAGTACTTACACTTCTCAAAAATAAACAAATAATCACTTTGTCAATATTTCTATTTCTAGAAATGATGCTGTATCTCCTGATTTGCCATTTTAAACTCTCAGTTAACCTTCGCGCCGCTCCGTGTATTAAAATCTATTTGACTCGATAATCTGATTTTTGCATCATTTGAAAAACCGCAATAAACCTTTCGCCAGTGACCGCCTATGCAGTCATGCGTACCGTTTGTTGTTTTGCACTCTAAAATCCAAAACTGTGACGATAGTTTTCTCTGGAATATCTTATTTGATTAAACAGCAGTAACAGTTTTATCAACAATAATACTGTTTCACTGAGTTAACATGTGATTAGGCCTTCTTGTATGCGCGAATAAAAATGTAAAAGAAAAAAGAAAGAATGTTATTGACATCCCACGGAGTTGTAGATTTCGCATCACGTCCAAGTTCCAGCTAGCGCATACAAGTTTTCCGACCAGAAGATGAACCAGGTTGTTGTTACTACAAAAATATCGACGAGAATCCAATTTTTTACGAGCCTGTCTGTTTTTCTTTTATAGCTAGTCTTGACTAACCGATATTTTGTTCTGAAAAGCCTGGTTTTCACTTGCGACGCAAGACAAGCGCAAGAGCGCGAGTTCTTCATAAACTCGATATTTAAATTGCAAGGCTCTCCTATTTGTTTCGTTTTTATCATCCACGCGAAGTCATCAACACTTATTCAACCTACCAGCAAATACATGTAACTAAACAGTCTTAACTCGCAAGATTTTCTTCGCATGACAGAAAGAAACATTTATTACTCAGAAATTAAAGTAATTATCACGGAGGTTGGACATTCAAGAGTCTTATTGCTCGCGTTTAATTTACAAAAGACTGAATTGCAAAACACTGAAACAAATCATCTTCCGTCATCTGAATCCTACCGCTAGGACAGTCTTCTTGGCGACTTGAAAACCGAGCTTCAAGTTGAATGAAACCTTTTCTAACTGACGGCTACAAACTCCAGCTCCGTTGTTTTCCGACACATGTTTTCTGATATCACTCTTGATTTAAAATATCCCGTGGTTAGCATTTCCAGCAGAGGGATATTTGGCCGATGTCTGTCAAGTTTTTACAGGAAAATATGAATCCAAAATGAAGATTTGCCCGTGGAATGGATGAAAATTTAAACCGAGCCCGCACTACATAACTAGCGGTTACTTACAAAACGAACTAACAGCGGAGTGAGTGAGTGATTGAGTGAGCGAGTGACAAAATCGCCCCCTCGCAATATGTCATTCATTGCACATGCGTGCAATACGGATAACATAAAAACGGTAAGGTCGGCGTCGGTTTGGAATTAAATTTTTCTTCATTTTTTGCTACATGACAGGTTTTCACGTATATACAGATTACAAAATAGGTATTATTTTGCGAAAATATTTTAAAACGCGAAAGTACACAGCGATTTAAGATCGCGCTATCCCGATATCTCGGAATGCCTACTTGAAGGGGCGATTAGGTTATTTAGCCTGGCAGAAAAACACCTCATCAATTCATATAGTAAATTATTGAAAAAATGATATTTTCGATTGCCCAAACATTATACACGGCAAAAACGCCGCATGTTTTTTGCTAAAGGAGAGTACGCTAAAAGTAGGAAGATTTCAAAACCTGGTTTTCAGTTTCCGAACGAAGTTGAACTGAAAACAGAATTATGTGCAATCAACTTACCTTAAGTTTCATAAAAAATTTCATAAAAAAATATTGTGCACTTTGCATCTTCCATGATCGTGGCAAGCGATGAAAGATTGTAGTTTTCAAGCCTTGTGTACTTCGCATCAGCGCGTTGTGCTCCATGATATTTCATCTAATCATATTAAATTCCCAGACAAAGCCAAATGAAAGCATCGACTCGACCAAATTGGCTTCAGTAAGGCTAACATTGTTTTTTCAAACGCCTTTTGTTCTCGGAATACAAGTAATTCAAGTTTTGATGTTGTCAACTATTATCGAACACACACGTCTGACGCATGGTCGCCAAACAAGCAGTCGTCTTGCAAAGTCCTTGTTCCTTTCCAAATACTTCGTTTTTTTTCTGTTCACCTGAAGTTCAGTTGTCAGTTGTTCTAGAAATATAATTGAAGTGTCTCGATATGGTTTTATTACCGCACGTGGCATGCGCGCGCGCCTTTTTTTAATACAGCGATCTGCACTCAGCACATGCGCACTTGTCGATCCTGTTGAGTCTGTATTTTGATACATAAAAAAAAATAGTTGGACGATTTTTCAATGGACATTTTTCGCCTTCCCCTTGTTTCATATAGGGGGCATTCCAGCATTAAGAATTCCATGTTCTTGTTTCTGTTGAGTTAGCATGACAAACTTAACCCTTTTGTACCTTGGGGGGGGGGGGGGGCCGAAAGTGCCCGCGCCGATTTAAATAGTGGAGAACTTTATTGATATTAAAGATATAGCCACCAAATTTGGTCACTTTTCCTAAATTTATTGTAGAACACAATTTTAGAAAATAATTGAGTCAAGGGTAAAACGTGTTGCCATGGCAACAATTTTCGAAGCCATGTTTTGCAAACTTTTGACTTTCTTAATATTTTTTTTGCAAATTTTAAAGAAATATTTCAAATAACTGATAACTCTTTGTCTTGAAGTAAGTTATGTGACAATCTTGAAACAGAGGTAGCTTTGCACGTGATGTGTGACGTCATAGGTATTGCGCAATATCATTTTATGAAATCCAAGATGGCGGCCAAAGGTTTTGCACTGTGTCAAATTTTAGCAGTATTTCTGGCAAATCCGTGTTTTAAAACCTTGAAAACAACGCATAAAATGATTAATAACATTTAAAACAGTGTTTTTGAACAAAATACTAATGTTGCAGTTTGAGAGCTACTGCGAGATTTGAACATTGAAACTTCTTTAAAAAAAATACTTTGCCGAACTGAAGTTTTTAAATACTGTCATTTATACTAAACGCTTAGTTTCAATGGCTTTTTATAACAATTATTTGTCATTTTTTGAAATCGGGAACGTCCTAAATGTGTTTGTTTCCGATCAAGAAAATTTGATAGAAACGCGAAATTTTTACATTCATGACGTCATGATGACGTCATGTGTCAATTTAATTAAATCAAATTAATTGGTTTGCGATTTTCTATTAGTCTACCAAATTTCATTCCGATATGTTGAATAGTTTCAGGGTAATGGTCCGCGGGCACTTTCTGCCCCCCCCCCCTCCGCCGCAATCCCAGGAACCCCCAAAAAGCCCAGGTACAATAGGGTTAAATGCTGTAAAAATTTCAGCAATTTCACCGAAGGAGTGAAATCGCAAAACATACAAAAAATTTGGGAAAATCGGTATTTTTGAAATATGTGTTAATCTGCGATCTCTGCAAAACAACCTTTATAAAGCGATGCTACTTAAAATTGAACACCTTCTTATTACGCTTAGTTGCTTTTAAACGGTATAAAGGTAATAAGGTTTTTACACTCAGATCATTAGGTATTCGTGCACGCACTTAATTCATGAAAACCATATCGAGTCACCTTAAGATGGCTCGAAACAGTATTACAGTTTACAATACCACTGAACTTTATAAAAAGCTTGCTCATTTGTAGAGGTAGATTAATCCTACCTGTTGATAGCTGGTGTTACTATAACCTTTACCAAGTTTTGCTCTCCCACGAAAACTTGCTTTACCATGGCAACCTGGAAATACGTTTTACTCAAAAACTAGTCAGTTTACTTCCTTTTTTATTTAATTAAAAATGTTTGCACATCAAAGAGCATATTGCGTGAAATTTTCAAAAAATTTTGTCAAGAGGTTTTTGTGCCACCATCATATTTGAAAATATTAAGGTGGCGCCGAACTTTCTTGACAGAAAATTTTTAAAATTTCCTTAAATGTGCACTTTGATGTGCAAACAGTTTTGATGAAAATGAAAAGGAAGTTTACCGACTAATTTTTGTGTAAAATGCAATCAAATGTTAAAGGTACGCTGTGTTTGAGGCCCTGAAGAGTTGCCATGGAAACAGAATTTCTGCTGATAATAAAAGGAATGATAAGTTGTAACACCAGCTTACAAAACCTGGTACGAACCCATCATGATATTTGAAAAAGCCTTTCATAAAGTTCAGTGGCACAGGAAAACGGATGGGAGGTGGGAGCCACCTTAGGGTATTACGCAGTTTAAATCATCGGTTCGGCTAAGATGTCTCGGCTGTTTTCGTCCCTGAAAGCGAAGATGAATGTTTTTTTCTGGAAATACAACACTGCAACAAATAACATGCTAATTCGCGACAGAACTGCTTTTCTGCTGATTGTTAAAAACCTAAAAAAAAGCTTCGTCCGAAAATTGAAAACAAGCTTTTGAAATCTTCCTACCTTTAGCGTACTATCATTTAGTGAAAAACCACGCACCTTGAAGAATGTGACCGGCGATTGAAGGCACTGTTTCCTCGGCTGGAATATCCGGAACAACTCATCAACACAACCGTCCAATGTTTTGTTAGTTCAAAGACCGAAGATCGGCAATCAATACCTGCCCCTGGTGAAAGTCCAACAGTTCGAATAGTACTACCCTTTAAAGATGAGGATTCTGCAGATTTTGTACTGAAACAACTCAAAGACCTGAGCCAAAAAACGTGCACAATCATCTAACCAGTTTTAGTAAGCAACAAAATCCAACAAAAGCTCAAAGTACAAGAGAAAAAGCCACCTTTTGTAAACCAGCAATGTGCCGTATACAAATTTCAATGCGACTTGTGTGATGCAAATCGAGCACAAAAATGAATCATCTTCAATTGGCAAGCACTATAGAGACAAACACTGTATTGTCGCCAAAGACCTTGACAAATAGTTTCATGTCCTCAAGAAGTGTAAGAATAAGTCTGATTGTTTAGTGCATGAAATGCTACTACCAGAGAACTGTCACCATCTCTTAATGTCCAATCAGACTCAATTAGAGCCAAACTGTTTGCGTGACATAGCAGATTTAATTATGCTAATCTTAAGCGAACTTTTTCTGACAGTTTATTCTTTTCATTTTTGAACCTGAAAATGGTGTCATGACGACTCCGGAACGTCGTACGTTTTTACCGTTTATTTTCACCGTGTTGTTGTATAGGCAATTGAAAAAATCTATTTTCAAATAACTTATGAGCCGTTCTGCCTAACTAAACAAAAATTATCGTCAAATTAGAGGTGTTTTATCAGTTGCGACTCTTTAAAATTGGCTCAGAATCGCCCCTTGAACCAGGCCTTCCGAGGTGTCGACACAACGCGAACTTAAATTGCTGTGTACTTTCGCGTTTTAAAATATTTTCACAAACCAGTACTCATTTCTTGACCTATACGTGAATACCTTTCAGGACACAAAAAATGAAGAAAAATAAAATCAGTTCAAACCGACGCCTCACCGTACCACTTTTAGGGAGACAGCCTCTTAAGCTTCCATCAGCAGAACACAGCAAACTTACTGCAAACGCCTTCATAATGACTTGAATTTGTGCAGTTTTGGCATGGTCCATTGCAGCAGTGTCGACGTCAAATCCTTGTGATACTCCGAAGTTGATATGGTTGCTAAGCAACTTGGACTTCAAGTACATCTCCTGCAAGTGTGTACATGTATTAGACTGAAATCTATTTACGCCGGCACATAAGTCAACATGATCATTTTAAGCCACTAGACTTGGGCCAGTGAGATTCCAAACCTGCTGGCCCGGTTTGAAATTGTAATGGCTTAGTCAAAGACTGACAGGGGTCACTTCAAGGTCCATTGTGTTTCTATGGTTTTGTTTCGGTTACTAGTGAATATGTTGTTAATTGAAAAAAGAAAGTATTGATATCCAAACTTACCTGATAACTTTTTTCTTAAAACAGTATTTTCCATGGTATGGTATACTACTGTATACGAACTTCATGGACACATTGACTCGTTTCTTTTACACGCGCATATAGGGGACCTTGTTATTGTTGTGCAAGACTAAGAACTTTGCATTGTGCTGCAGTTTTGACACGTTTTTATTATGTGTTAAGCTAATTTCAAAATGATTTTATTTAACCACGAGAGATAACTTGTGTCTTTGCTGTTAGAACTTCCACACAAAAAAAAATAAAACCAAAGCAAAATGAATGAGGAAAATATTGCCTTGATATGCAAACATGTTCTCTGAATAGTGAGTTAAGTTTTTTTCGTTATCATAAATTGCAATTTTGCCCTTAATTTCATGTTGAAACGCACATGTTTTTTAGTAAACTTGTTGGCTTACAATCGGACAACAACATAACCTCGAGTTTTAACTGAAAATATATGAACAGAAGAGTATAAACCTGTCTGCCACTTTCACCCAAATTGATCAGTCTTTTTCTTAAGGTTTGGAAAACTGGGTACACTGGCTGGTTTAAGGTCATCGAGTGTCGAAGTTACGAGGGTCTGGAGACATGTTTCCTAGAACCTTTAGTTCTAGTTAAATAATCGCAGGTTAGAGTTGTATTGAATTTAAATGTTGTCTTTGGTGACTTTTAAAAACTGCCAGACGTCAATGCTGGGGAAAGACGGTACAGTCACCTGGGAAAGCCAGTAAATTTACCGGCGTACCGGCCTTAAGAAAAACACTGTTGTTCGAAGATGTTTAGCATACAGTAGTGCCTGGCCTACTAGATGATCAACGGCTAAGACGCTCGGAAAAACGAATATAAGTCTCGAGAAGAAAAGCTCTGGGGGAACCGAGAAATGACGGCCATATCTCAGCCCGTGAATTAATATCGTCTTGAAGACCAATCAAACGAAAAGCTTTTACTTTTCGTGTTTACGGAAACATAATTCGCTATAAGATGCTTTATAAGACGTTTTTGTCCCCGTGTGCAATTGGCTCTGCAAAACGTTGATTTTTTAAAACAAGTATATAATATTATCTATTTTCCCATATCTGCATGACTTTGTTTTTCCAATAGATGACAGATAATTGTTTATTGTCAAGTCTTGCCTTCGTTACAGCCAAAGAATTGCCTTTGCTCAAATGATGGGTTGACTCGTCAAAAGACTACTCCAAAACAAGAGGCTGTATAAATAGCCTTACTCGGGCCGTATGATAAGTTATTGTTTTAAGAGACTGAAACAGCATGTACATCTAACTCACTTTTTCACTACAACATACATTATCATCGTACATTGTTTGGTAATGAAAAATGAACCAGCATTCTTTAATAATGTTGGACAGATCCTAGTAAAAGAATGGACAACAATTATTTGCTTATTTAGTTAACCAGAGCCAAAATAGAACTGGTTCATCTAAGCACAGTGTGTGTTTATGTAACCAATGCAAAGAATTACCTTTCCTACCATCCTTATGTATCGGTCAATTTGAAACTTCCCCCCCCACGACCCCTGGGCATTTGAACTTTTAAAATTGCTATTTGTCAAATTCCCCCCAGACCATACTGCTGGTAAATGCCAGGCCATGTGAAAGGATTTGTGTTCAAATGTCCCCACCCCTGAACAAAAAAAATGAGTATGCGCTGATTTCTTCATTTAATCAACTGTCGTTCTTTTCACTCACTAGACAGTTTCTATTAAATCACAGCTCACTTAATTACACTGTATGACATAGACTAAAATGCCATTTCTCCATTAGCTATTTTATGTACACAAAACCATGATATATACTTCTAAAGCTTTAAAAATTCTCTCATACAAAAATGAATCTGCAATAATTTCAATGTTTGCTCAAATGCCATGCCCTCCGGCCTCCCTTTAGTTTAGATTCTGTCCCCCAGGCTCTTCCTATTGTGAAATTCCTGACCCCTGGCAAAGGATTTCATCAAATGCCTGGGGTTTGTCTGGGGAGATGTTGAAGTTTCAAATTGATCTGTGCATTCAAATGTCAGGAAAATGTTCGTTAGTCCCAGACCTTACTTTCCTTATAAAGACAGAGAAGGAAATTGCTCTTCTAACTATTGACATAGTCTCCACATAGGTACTTTTAAGTGTAAAGACAGCCCAAGCCAGCTAACTGATTTTTTCTGAAACAGAATTATTTATTATAAACTATCAACCAATACTAATTAATACAATACAAGACCAATCTTTAACCCTTTTAGCTCCAAACATGCCAAATGGTTTTTAACCCTCCTTACCTTTCTCCACATTTCTTAAGAAAGATATTGGAAGAATTTAGTAATTCATGATAGTTTGTTGTTTATGATCAGTTTCCTCTTTCATTACCAAACTACTTATTATTGAACATTTTACATGCTGATGAACTGACTGGAGCTTAAAAGGTTAAGAGAAGTGCTTTTCACTGTTTGTATAGATTCAATTTAAAAATCGAAGCACTTTTACTTCACAACAAATGACTGAGCAATGAGCACATATATATTGAAGCTTAACGAGTATGTATTCCCAATTAAAACTTCACAGTCAAAACAAGCGGATACTAGTAGTTACCATGCATAAACAGCGATAATATATAGCACTTGTAAACACTCACAGATCAAAATCCAAAGGACCCGCCAATCGAACGCTACCCGCTAGGGTCGTAGAAAGAGTTCGCATTTGTGTTCAAATCCTGCATTTTCTTTAGTTTAAGAGTGAGTCAATCACAAATAAAACGCTGTTTTAGAGGCCATTTTCCTTAGACGTTGCCTCCTTGAGTTCACACTGTGGCGCTTGGTACTTAGCTGATCCCTCCCTACGCACGTCTCCCACAATCTCTTCGGATAAATTTGTTCTTGACCTTTCAACCGCTTGTAAACAAGTGGCTTGATCGACCACGTCAGTTTCATTGAACTTATTACTTTGCCGATCTTGTAAACGACAAATTCTTTAAAGCTAAGTGCTGGCTCTGTCTTAGACTTTCCGAAAGCCTTTCTTCACAAATATTCGAACTCTTTCTGCTCACCAAAGTTGCAGCTTTTTGTGTGTATTTACAAAAGGACATCAAACTCGTGGCACAATGGCGCCAGACCATAATATCCCGTGAGGTCTTTGGGAACGCGGGCTCGTTTCACAAACAAGTCGTGACACGAAAAAATAATAATAAAAAAAAGAACAGAGCCGAAACCTCAACTCGGCGCCTCCGGCCCGAGTAATTAAAGAACATTTCGTTCAACAAAAACTATTACCTCCAACTGGCCTTTGTCCGTGGTCATCTCACACATTGGCATCTCAAGGGGCAATATACTGAGCAGAGGCCGAGGAAGTGTTGCCGGATAGCCAGACCCCTTGCACAATATACACCTGTAGTTTAATTTTAAAGTTTAAATTAATCTCCTTCAGTGAGGTGTACAGACAAACACAAGCATAAAGAAAGATGCAAACTTGAACTCCAAGTGACTACCGACTGAATAGATATTATTCTTTGTATCTAACTATGTATTTCGAATTGAACTCCAGTCTTGTAAGCCTGTATATGGATTTATTTAAGTGTTGATCTAAACGCTGAGCGTTGCAAAAAGCTGTTTTGTCAAAATAGTTTTGTCCAATGTTTTGTTTGATTTGTCGTGCTATGTTGTTAATTGTTGAAATGTATCACCACTTCGCAACTTTTCTTATTGCTTTTTAACACAATTGTCTGTGATTTCAAAATCTAATTACTTGAATCCACGTAGTGCCGGCGGCGAACATTTGGTACAAGTAATAAGACAGATTAAATTCCTCGAATTGCACGGTAAGGAAGCTATCACATGATTTTGTTGTAAACGTCCATTTCAGACTACCGTCTATGGTTGCATACACTTGGAGATGAAAGTGCACCGTCACACGTTAAATCCTCAAGTGCCAGGTTGGTCACAGGCCTTGACTGATCAACCAACGGAGTTCAGTGACAACCAAGTTTGGAATACTTTGCATGGACTATACATCAGTGGAACTATATAACGGGGTAAACGTCCCAATAAAACGGAAAAAATCGAACCCTTTATAAGCAAAACTATCTTCACTGCTGAAAGACAAAAAAAGAAAAATGGCCACCAGCACCCAGTCAAAATCGATGTCTGAGAAGAATGCGAATCTAAACGAAAATGAACCACAAAGCATACCGCTAAGTCTAGTCAAAGAACTCCTAAAAGTACAGGAATCAAGTATGAAAACCTTTTTAATGCCTATATGGATTCTACTAAGACCAGAATCGACAATATAATTAAAGAAGTGAGAGATTTGAAGACAAGCCTCGAGTACACCCAAGCGGAAGTCGAAGACCTTCGCAAACTGAACTGCGACCAGAAGATAAGCAATCTTCAAAATCACATTGATAACCTAATTGAAAAGGCGGATGATTTAGAAAACAGATCCCGGAGAAACAACCTGTGTTTCGAAGGAATTCCAGAGCCAACTAACAATATGAACGAAACTTGGGAACAGTCGGAGCAAAAGATCATGGAAATTATCTCTGACAAGATGAAACTTCAGTCAGATGGGATCTGTGTTGAAAGAGCCCATCGTGTAGTTCAAGAAAACCTGACAAACCAAGGGCAATCGTTGCCAAGTTCCTCAGTTATAAAGATCGAGAAAAGGTGATGAAGAAGAGAAGAAGTTTGAAAGGCTCAGGAATTTTCATCGGGGAAGACTACTCAGATCGAGAAGTACAGAAGAAGAAAGAACTTATTCCACAAATGCTAGAAGCTAGCTCGCCGGAATGGGAAAACTGCTTATATTCGATACAACAAATTGATCGTGCACGATAGACCCTTTAAATCCCCTGGCCTATACCATGGATATCAGGAATACAACATTGGCAATGCACACTTCTTGATAACTGGCAGTGGTGCTCAAAAAAAGGTTCAGGAATGACTCGCGGTAAAGTGAACAATGCAATCACACTGATAAATACCTCAAATTTCTATGTTTACTTTGATAATTTATCTAATTTCCATAGTTAACTATACCCAGCACTCTGAATATTTCTGATGATTTATATCTAGTGAACCTTCCTTTCTGCCATCTTGATGATGATGCATTTAATTTAGCAATATTTGAAATGAATCAGGGTCTTTTAAATTTTGATGCTGATCGATTAGAAACTAGGTACTTTAAACCTCTAAATAATAACAATCCAACTCCGTGTACCTTTGACTTAGATCCTGATCAAAAATTCTTTTGTATTCCCGTTAGTAATTAAGTTCCTGATCAGTTTAATGAATTAAGTGGTAAAACAAAACCAGCTTTATCTTTTCTGCATTTAAATGCACGTAGTCTAAATCAGAATTTATCTAAACTTACAGATTTTCTTAATACGCTTGATTTGTCATTCTCTGTCATTGGCATTAGTGAAACATGGATGCAAAATACCGAAGGTCAAAACGACAATCAAATTCATATTGATGGATACAATTTTGTCCACAATTGTAGGATTAATAAAACAGGAGGAGGTGTTGGTTTCTTTATCAATAATGATATTGACTACAAAGGCTATGTCTACTTTTGATTCTCAAACGTTAGAATCAATCTTCATAAAAATAGAAAGACCAAAACAAAGCAATATTATCATTGGAAGTATTTACAGATCTCCAGGGACTAAGATTTCAGAATCAATTTAAAAAATAAATGAATTATTAGCCAAACTATCTAAAGAACAGAAGCCCTGCTATTTAATGGGAGACTTTAACATAGACCTACTAAAATATCAACAACATACTCCCACGAATGATTTGTTAGATGGCATGTATTTTCATTGCTTCCTGCCTCTTATCAATAGACCGACCAGAATTACTTCTCACTCTGCCTCACTAATTGATAACGTTTTCACCAATCATTTCCCCAATGAATCAACGAGTGGCCTCCTGTTCATAGATATACCCGACCATCTTCCAGCTTTTACATTCCTGGATCCAGAACTAATGAATACTAAGCCAAAAACGAAGATGACTAGACGGCTTATAAATGTCAAGACCAAACAAAGTTTAAAGAAAGAATTAACTGCAACTGGGACAATGTTTATAACTCAAATGATACGAATACCGCTTACAACAACTTTGTTACAACATCTAAAGACATTTATGAAAAATGTTTTCCTTTGAAAATAATATCTCGTAGACAAGAGAAATTATTCAGCAAACTATGGATCACCAAAGGCTTGCTAAAATCAATAAAAACAAAGTCAAATCTCTACAAAACGTTCCTACACAATCTTTCTGCATTTAACGATGAAAAGTACAGGAAATATAAAAACAAGCTTAACCACTTGTTAAAAACAGCGAAACGCATTTATTATGATGCAAAATTTGAAAATGCCAAAGGAAATCTCAAAGAAACATGGAAGCTACTCAATGAATTTATTAATAAGCGGAAACTGCGATCAAAGATGCCTTCAGCAATTGTATACAATGAGCAAGAACTAAAGGATCCGTTAGCTATTGCAAATAAATTTTGCGAATACTTCACCAACATCGGCCCAAGTCTTGCTAATAAATTACCTCACCCAGAAACTTCTCATGAGACTTTTCTTAAAAACAGGATTTTTGAAAGTTTTTCTTGAACCAGTTTCACAAAAAGAAGTACAAGAAATCGCTAATTGTTTTGATAATTGGCTTTGATAAAATTAAAATCGATGATATTAAAAGCAATATTGAGACCCTTGCTGGACCTATAGAGTTCGTCTCATTAATTAGTCAATTTCTACTGGAATTGTACCCCATGACATAAAAACAGCTGGAGTCATACCTGTTTATAAAAATGAGAATCCAGCTTTTTTTTAGTAGTTATAGACCAATTTCAATACTACCTGCCCTTTCAAAGTTTTTTGATATAACATAGCCTGGCTTTAATGCACCTAGTAAACCAAATTTCGTCCTCTATTGATAACAAGAATTATGTGCTGGTATCTTTCTAGATCTTTCGAAAGCATTTGACACTGTAAATCACAAAATCCTTATAAACAAGCTTGAACACTATGGTATTAGAGGTTTGGCATTAGACTGGATTAAAAATTACTTGATTGACCGCAGGCATTTTGTTGAACATAAAAATGTATCTTCTGAATACCAAACAGTTAAATGTGGTGTCCCCCAGGGGAGCATTTTAGGCCCTCTATTGTTTATTCTATACATCAAAGACATAACGCATACCTCAGACCTTTTAAAATTTATTTTATTTGCTGATGAAACCAGTGTATTTTTCTCGCACAAAGATACTAGAAAACTTTATTAGACTTTAAACTATGAGTTTGACAAGGTATCAAAACGGCTCATAGCTAATAAACTCACAATTAATTTAAAAAACAAACTATTCTATTTTTAAAGACAGACAAAAACAGTTAACAACAGCTATCCCTTTTATAAAGATTAATAATAAATTCATAGAACAAAAATAAAAAACTAAATTTCTTTGCGTTTTTATTGACGAGAATCCCAATTGGAAAGAACATATTAACACTAATTCGAGTAAGATCTCCAGATCAATAGGGATAATATCCAAATCCAAATTCTTATTATCACAGACGTCCCTTCATAAACTTTATTTTTCACTTGTATATCCCTACCTATACTGCGGTAATATCGTGTGGGGGTCTACATATGAAGCAACTTTAGAAAGGCTAAATATTCTTCACAAACGAATCATTAGAATTATCACCAAATCTAATTTTGATGCTCACACTGCACCTCTTTTTATGACAATGGCCTTCTGAATCTAAGAAATATTCATTTTCTTCAAGTAGGACTGTTTATGTTCTCTTTTCATAACCAACTACTCCGCAAAAGCCTCCAAACTATGTTTCAAAAAAATTCTGAATTACACTCGTATTCGACAAGGCATGTAAATGATTACAGATCTCACCATTGTAGAACCATTACGAAACAATTTACGATTGTCTATCAAGGCCCAAAATTTTGGAACTCACTTCCAACTAATCTACAAGAAAGAACATTTCTCAACTCTTTTAAAATCAATCTAAATAAATAATTGCTCAACCTTTCAAAACTAGTCTGCTATAAATATACCTTAACTTATACATTAATCAAAAATTACAGTAATGTACACTTTCTTCGTTTTCTTTTCTTTTTTATTCGCATTCTCATAAAAAAACGAAATTGTCATATGCCCTTGATATATACAAATAAGGCAGTTTAAAAATTCACAAGCCCTGTGGTTTCTTTTTAGACTGCCTTACCATCAGATATCATAGACTATTACCAAGAATATAAACTTCAATTGATATTTTTTCTTTTTTAGTGTGTAAATATAAATCGATAATAGTACCTATACATGCAAATGTAAAATACTTCTGATGGTTACAAAATAAAGATCTATCTATAAGATATGTTATTGAACCCGGCCAATAAAAGTACATTGTAACATATCGTTTGATAGAATAATTAGAATGCAACATACAGAATGAGGCTTTGCAATTACCTTAGCTGTTGCCTTGTTTCCTCCAATCCAACCACCCAGTAATGATCCGACTTACTTTTTAGCTGTGCACCGAAGATGTAGTAAGCATTACTATCAAGTATTAAATAACTGGCAACTGCAGTCAGAAATGACAAAAAAAATTCTTAGGAATTAAGTTGTCTGAAATTGAACTGATGTAAGATAAGCCAATATGTCGATGGTACATTACTACAACTCTATTTTAACTATGTTTTAAGCCTGTTTAGAGACACTTGACCGTTTCAGTAAAATTTCGGGCTTAAAAATGTACAAATGTACAGAAGCCCTTTGGATGGGGGCACTTTGCGATAAAAAGGATATTATTTTTCCAGAAAAAAATAGTTAAAATGGGCAACTAATAAAGTTAAAGCCCTTGGCGCATACTTTTCAACATGCGATGAAAAATTATCGAAGCAGAACAATGAAGAAAAAATAGGCCAAAATTTTAAAATTAAAAAAAAAGGAAGTTTTAGAAAATTGACCTTAATTGGTAAAATAACAGTAACCAAAGCCAAACTGGCATCAGTTTAAATTTTGACCCTCTTACGAACTTGTTCAAACCCATTAAAAGAAATCTAACGATATTATCTTTAGTTTTCTTTGGGATAAAAAGGTGACCAAAATAAAGCGTACAGCTATGACTTTGTAAATGAGTATGAAGATTGAGGAGCAAAAATGTTAAATATAAATTTTCTTGTGCAATCGTACCCTTAAATCAACATGGGTTATAATATACTTAAACAATACTAGCAAAGTAAAATGAAAAAATCTTTATAATCACTGGCAAAAATGCGTTTTTAGGTAATTTAAGTAAAAGGGACAGGGAAATAATTGTCGATAAATAATAGTTTTGCGAATGAAATTCTTGAAAAAGGGACAGAAAGAACTTTTCAACACACCTTAAAATCTTTTGAGGAATTTTCAGAAAAGAACTTATGGAACAATTCTTTAATTCAAATTAAAAACAAACCAATCCTTTCTTAACGGATTGAAGCAGAAGGTTGTTTTTAAAGTAAGCCAAGTACTGAAAAAACGTTTACTAATAGGTTTAGTAGCGATGAGGAATTTCAGAAAAAGCACGGCAATGAGACATCTTATCTACAATACTATGGACGGACAAACCGACAACGTCATATATATTCAAGAACCCAAGTGTTTGAAGTAGAAGTCTGAAGATCTACGAAAATGCAAAACGCAAATACAAGCACACAAATATTTATTTTCGAACCCGTATACAGTTATATGGTATGTATGTAGTAATTAATTTAACTTAATTTAAACAAAGACTTTGTAATTTGAGAGTGTATGTATTTGTAAGGAACTGTCTAAAAAAAGATCACAACCCCCCCCCC
>JAOBYE010109004.1:0-19568 GCA_025403585.1 Parazoanthus swiftii | reverse complement strand
AAAAAATTATTTTCGGCGTTTCAAGCACTGCAAACAAGTTTTTTTCAAATTACCAACCCCCCCCCCATCCCCCCTCCTCCTCCAAAAAGATAATGGTTCGTTCCTTAGTTCTTATTGGTGTCACATTTAGTTTAATTCCGGAAATCAGACAATTACGCTTAAATATTGAAAATTGATTTTTTAAAAACCTATTCTTGTAAAAAGAACAACAGGAAATAAACCTACCATCTGGAGGTAGTGGAGGGGCTGGCGTGAAACCTAAAGGGGAACAAAATGTAAAAAAGGTAAGCAAGAGAAAAAACAGATTCATTTGCATTTCATTTCCATGTATTCGGTCTCTCTCTCTTTCCACAATGTAAGTACAACATATACGAACCACGTGGAATATTTAGATCATCATAAGTTATTCCTTAGGATAACAGGGTTTTTTTAATAAAATTAAAAAAGATTATTTGTTATTGTATATCTTCATTAATTAATTTGTTTTATATTCAATTTCACCAGCACAAATTTGTTGAACATAATAAAAAGGTTGTTGTTGTTTCTGCACAAGTATTTTTTTGATAAAAAAAAAATCTGGAACGGTTTTTAAGACCGATCCTCACCTGTGCACTTGTATAGAAGTCTCATTTGTAGTGCATCTGTGTCACTCAACTGCCCCCTTTGTCCAATTTGAACCTAAAAATACATATACACATTAAGACCGTCAACAGCGTAGTAACAGAATAAGAAGAAAAGAGATAGGAATACTTTCGGTTCTATCAAGTTTGGATATTACCAACACAAACACGCTTGTTCACGTCTTCACCGATTCAACGGAAGCTTCATACAAAAGGGCTGGGGCTGCCAACTCAAAGACTCCCAGAAGGCATTGTTCTACAAAATGGTGCAAACAGTCTGACTTGCATCAAAATCCTTAAAAGAAACGCCAATTGAACGTAACTTGTATGCATTTCCACTTGTTCAGGGGTTGGACGGCATTTGCAAATAGTTTCGACTTTGTATAAGATTTTTGTTCTCTCTATCTCTTTTGTTCGTTGGCCTTGACGGTGCACAAAATACAAAAGGTATCGAAATGCATAAAAAACCAACCAATAAACGTATTTGGGCTGACACATTGAACAAAGCAATGTGCACTGTCACGATTCGTTCAAACTAAGACAAAGTAGCTTTGTACTCTCCTTTTGACATTTGTTGAGCTTCACAATCAGGTTAATTCTATCAAGTATGGTTCGAATTGGTAGAAAATTCAGTTCGAGACGAATAACGCTGTCTGACACAGCTGAAACAGAAGTTTAGACGTATAGTGATAGTTGGTGCAACCAACCAGTCAAAAGTTATAGACTGATATGTTGTTTCGGCATAATAGCGATGTAACCAGACTTTAATGATAAAATTGTTTTAGTACAAACGTACCTGATCAAAAGTTGCAACAAGCAGTAAATTAGCAAATAATTTAAAGGTCATCAAAACAACTCACACTTCACAATTGTGTTCTGTACATTGTTAGTTCCCTTTGCGTTCGAAAAATGAACAATGAATAAGTCAAAAAAATTGGAGATGAACAATGAGCAACGACCGTAAGAAGTTATTGAACAAGCACGTTCAAGTAATTTCGCTTCCACCTTCGAAAATAGTTTTCTTACAAATTATTTACATGTTTTTCCCTTTAAGTTCAAGTTTAAGCAATATGTCATATCATCACTGATTATCAAGTGCAAATTGTTGTAATACTTACGTTTTGTTTGGGAACAATGGTCTTTTGCCCGTTCTTGGTGAAAGCGTATGCACCGTAGTGCATGATGGATCTGTAATCGTATGGTGTGCCAAGAGAGTTCACACTTGACGACTTGCGGAAATTCCCCTCGCGACCTTGGCCAATCAAGAACCGATAATTCAAAAGTGGGATAAGGGTAAGACCAAACTTGGAATTAAATTTCCTCATCCAGGAATACACAAAAGATTTCTCAAAAAGGTTGATCTCTTCAATCGTACAAAATGTTTCTTTCGACATAAACCAAAACAAGTCGTACGTTTTGATCTCATCTGTTTCGTTACTTACGGCTTCATGAGAGGGTATCTAAAAAACCTCCCGATTGCTTTACTGTTCTGGAATGCAAAAAATTGAACGCCCAAAACACAAGGCCAAATCGATCTCTGAAAGGATAAGAAATAAAACGTAACTGAAGAGCAGTTACTAAATGATAATGACCGGTCCGTTACAGTAAAAGCAAGATAACATGGATTTTGCTTTTAATTTCCTCAAACTCTACAGTAATATCTTCAGTGGCTAGGATAACTCAATAATAAACTGGAGTTTGCAAGCTCTGAAGTGACATATTTTTGTAACGCAGGCGAAAGAACAAAACAGAGAATAAATCCAGAAAGGCGAATAGGAGTTTGGATGCAATCAAAATGACAGAAAAAAGGCGATGCCTAAATTATCTTTGTGTGTCATATACAGTCAAGGTTTGCTACGTACTAACATTTTCCACTTAATAAGAACATAATAACAGCAACAAAAAGCTTCCTATAACAACTCTCCGCTCCCCGTTTGGTTTTAACCCTTAGCTGAAGTTCAATCAAATAGAAAATTGTATAAAGCTTTTGCTTTGTTGTTTTCATGCATAGGCCATTTCTAGTTATTTGTAAAGTTTTATTGTTGTTTGGTATATCAAGTTCCTAGCGGCTGGATATTTGCTCAAAGTCTGGAAAAGTGTGACTTCAAATTATTATTTTGAGACCCCGTCATTTTAAAAGATTTAATTTACCTAAAAGTGATTTAATGCTAAAAATTGTACAGCTCCCATGATTGTTGATGTCAAATCAAAATCTGCTTGAGAAACATGATAGAACCTCTATCTATGCAGTAAAACCAAAAGAAACAGGATATATTGCACTGTTTCTTCTAATCGTAAAGATTGACAAGCGTGTTAAAAGGCATGATTTGGGAAGTTTAGTATTCAAAAGAACTTCTTAGACAAACATCTAAAGGAAACTCAAATCTGACGTTTACCGCACACGACAAGTATATTGAAATAATTTTGTTTAGTGTCTTGCCAGTTTCCCTTGGTCACGTCTGGGTTGTTATTGGTGAGCAGCAATGCACCAAAAATCCATCAATGTATGCACTAATATGTTACCATGGCAACAGCAGAGCCAATTAGTATGTGTTTGTGCATGGTCAACGTTGCATAAAACAACAACTTGCTCCAAAAACAAATTGAGAGAAAAACTGTGTATTTAAGTAGAAGACCACCTCAGTCAACTCTTACCTGATTTGATGTTCTCAAACTTGATCGTCACGTAATTATCTCTATCTGGGCGCGATTGCTCGTGCAGAAAACCCAGAGCATGACCTATAAGCAAACGTACAGAATTATGCTGTCTATGCTGTGGAATGCGATTCATTGTAAATACTTGTTATAAAATTCAACGCTGTTATAATAATTTGTCCTTTTCCTCAAACTCTGCTGTTTTGGCGTGCAAATTTATGGAGTTAAGCAGAATCAAAATAGCATATAATTACACTTTGCTGTCAGTGGTCAATGTTCTTTATCAAATGAAACATTTGTCAAGTGTCAGAAACGATACCCAGGAACTGTGTAAGAAACCTATAGAGGTTGGCTGACACCTGCTAGTTTTATGTCCTTAGAAAGCTTTGTGAAGAACTGAAGGAACAACACTCTTTCATTACATGCAACCTTAAGAAACATGGACAAAGACCAATTCCAAAGGAACTCTGACAGCTTAAAGAGCTTTTTTCTTATTCTCCAATCACTGAATGAAGAAGTTAGGTATTTACCCTATTGCTTAGTATGCCGGGTAATACACTGGTAAAGGTGGCATTTTTTGGTTCTTAGAAAAGAACGCACAAAAAACAGGAAGTGATGCCAAGAGAAAAACATTTTTGTGCAAATGGGCTTCGAAGGATGTAATATCTGGAAAGTCCAGGGGCCAAGCAACTCTTTGTTCTCCCAAACTTCCACCCCTTTTTGACCCGAAACGTTCTACTTGTCTACAGTCTTAATGTTTCTTTTACCAATCTCGTGCAGTACGATCCCGTGATGCCAGCAGCCTGGAGCGAGTGAAAGCTTTTGTTCTCCTCCTATTTGCCCAACGTATGACCAGCATCTAAGTGTGGAAACAACAGCATAAAACATCTGCTAACTTGTTGGAATAACAAGTAGTTTAAAGGAACTTTTGGTTAACTTTGAGAATAATGCATCTCAGTGCTGTGCGTTTGCAGGGCGAAATCTCTATTTTGAACAATTATAAGAGCTTAGTTATTTTCTAAATGTAACATTAATTTAACGTGTAGACAACTTGACAAAAAAACAAACGAAAACAAATTGAAAAATTACTTGTTAAAGTGGCTTCTTGCCAGAACTGGTTTCGCTCCCATGTAACTTAACTAAATACAAAAACATTTCTTTCTCAAGTCTTAGCTGAATAGAATCTCATTGCTCGCCTCCTGGTCCTTCTTCCATGCAAATTCAGTTCACTTCCAAAACCGCTTTATGTAACCTTTCAGATAAAATGTTTCATCCGCATTCTTTAATGAAATTGTCATCCCCACAAGAAAAATTGACTCTCTATTTGTGTTTCCTTTCTATAAGACAGCGTGTTTTTAGAATGTCTATTCCATTTTAGTAGAAAATCTACTACAGCTTTAACTAATACAAATATTCGATGCAAACTGATTGTTTGCCTTAGTCTCTTAAGAATAACTGTACTGAGTGCTGTCATATCTGCATGTCGGTAAGGGAATCTGGGTGGAAGCTTTTAAAAGTTTAAATACGTTTGTGCGTTGAAAAACTTCAATGTTGGCAAATAAAAAGTTCATTTAAGCGTAAGTCCGAGTTCTGGTGCTGTGTACCAAAATTTGTGATCTGTAGTAAAGTAATTCTAAACTTAAAATATTCCTAAAACATTTAGATTATTCCCTCTTCCCTTGCACGTTCTTCCAGAACATTTAGTCTTGTGAACTACACGATCGTTAACAAAATGTACTCACCCACTTCCCTTGAAAAACTTCACAAAAGCCCTCTCCGAGGTTCTCTTCTTGAACTTAATACAAGTCTTCTGTTCCCATTCAGCAAAGGCGCTTTTGATTCTACTCATTGCCATGACCTCGTTTGCTAAAGAGTAACAATAATCCACGGGAGTAAAGTTGGCATAAAACCTCACGTAACCCGTGATGTTTTAAAAAATAGTTTTGAAATATGTATATGTTTTTGAAATTCTATAAAAAAATTTTAATAAAATTCTTTTTGAAATATCTCTTTTGCCGAAATATTGCACAACAAAGGAAATGGTTTATTATTTTCTGTGTCCAGGAATCAATTATGCTAATACTATAAAGTATTGTTTCATATAACTAACAATTTGTTAAGAGTACTGAGAATTTGCCACCAGGTATTAGCATCTGCTCTTGAAACAAAGTTGGTACCTTAGCAATTAACTCAAAAGACAAAAAGTGACCGAAACGTTGAATAGTTGCCAAAATGTTTTGAGTGTTTTCGAATGGTTATTCCGAACATGTCCGAAGAGTTTTAGAGACACTGCCGAAATATGCCAAGTTACCAGCATTTTCTGCCAATTTCCAAAGATTTTCCGAACTTTCCCGATGTTTTCTGATGATATTGTTCTTATCTTTATAGACAAAATAACTATCATAGTTGAAAATAGAACTTAATTCGAGGTTGTTCTCAACTTGTTCTTTAAAAATTAGGGCAAACCTGAGCATTAGTATTCCTTATATAAAGTTTATTAATACCACAAATATCGTGAAACGATAGAGGAACCTTTGTTAGCAACTTTGAGTCTGCTGAGAAGACAACAAATCATTTATCAAAAACAAATGCTAAAACAGCAACTCGTTATAAGTGGGGTTAATAAAACATGTACAATTCTGCATTTGGTTACCTTACACCACTTGTAGAACATTAAGTCTCGACACCATGGTAAATTACAGTACGACCTTGTTGGTCTCCTGCTCCTCTTACCAGGGGTAAAAGAGCCCCGATAACTTACCTAAGGACGCGTCGATGGTATAATACATAATCTTGTTGGGCCACAAATTGCTAGTAATAGACGCCCTTGCCCCAGCCTCCACCTGTTCTTCCGTAAGCATGATATCTCCCTCAATTAGGTGGGGGTCATGAAGATCACCATTTTCTAAGATAAAGCCAATAAATTAGCCACCATCTCGTTGGGTTTCCAACAGATTCAACAATGGCGATAAAAGCAAAAACAATGAAAATGAGAACAATAACAACAGCAATAAGCATAAGTGTAATAATATAATCAAGAATAAGTATCATACTGAATGGCAACTTTTCTCTCCAGTGAACAGACCACAAATCCACAATCATTTTGAAAAATTATTCATTAAATAGATTTCTCAATTGGTCGTTTTCATTGACTGAGCTAAATTTAATCTTAAAATACCATTTGGCTCATTAACTCTGGGGAAGCGTAACTGAAAAACAAAAGACAGATATGTTATTGTTGTTCAATCTACTGGCAAAAATTTTCTTTTTTCATGGAATCTTTAACTTTGAATAAAATTAAATTAACTACTTTGAAAACAATCTTTTTATATATAAAAAGAGTGTGTGCACAGGTGCATGTTACAAGCAAAGGAGCAGGTTGTTTTTTTATTTTAGCTCTAAAACGACCGTTGACAGAGTCAAATTTTTATGACTACCAAAACTGATTGCGTCTAAAGACTGCAAAAACATGTTTTTGTAGATATATCAAGAACGTTCAGGGCTGCTTAGCATCATTCATTATGAACAGTCTAAAAACTCCTGAAATCCGAAAATAACCACAGTTAAGCAATGGCCTCTTTAGGGCGTTACTGTATACTGAAACAGAACTAAGTTCGTCATGAAAATCAAATGAAAAAAAATTAAAAAGTTGTCAGACAACCAGAACCATCAACTGGTGAGATTTTAAGATCCGAGCGAATCGAAGCTGGTCAAGTCACGAGTCGCCAAGAATAGGCACTCGCAAAACGCAGCGTCTAAAAACTCCGGTTCTTTCAGCCGAACTTTTCCAACGCAGTGACTCATCAAGACTAAATTTTCCACAAAGGTATTGATCGAACCTAGCACACTAGTGGGCCGGAACAATACCAAACCAAAGTTGTGTGTTTATATATCGCCTTCTTACACGCATCAAATTCAGGCGCTTCTTTTTAACATAGTTCCATCTTGTTAGCACACAATAAGCAACTGTTCGTTTACTGGCATAATTGTAAAGTTACGCAAATCAACTGCTGTTCCTTTATACATTTTAAGAAACCAATAATGATCAACAGAACTGAAAGGCGACAAAAGAGCTTGAAATGAGCCATTCTCAAATTAACCACGCGTCGACACTTAAAGTTGCCAGCTGAATCTGGAACCTCAATTCTAGGGCTTTAAATGTTTCCTTTTAAAGAATCTCAGACAGATCACACCTTCCTCACCTTATGTGAAAACATCTTAGTATTCCTTGTCTACTCCAGCAATTGCCTTACTTTAAAACTTTTCCCAAGAAATCACTTTTCCGTTACGTTTTTCTTGTATAAAACAAACTATCCGTCAACTGCGATTAAATTTTAAGTGTTGTCCTGCTTTAAATCTCGCGGTAAAAGCAGCTGACTTCACAAAAAGATTGGCTTGGTTGTGAACGTGCCGTTAAATTTCAGGGGTTTTAGAGCAAAACCACTGTTTGTGAAATATGTGTTATAAATTATCTCACATTTCTGGAGTTCAAGTCCAAACGAAAAAAGGTGGAATTGTAGGGAATACTTGTATCTCGCTAGGCCCTCTCATACACTTATTATCGATATTGCTGCTTACGTAGCGTCTCGTGGCAAATGAAGCTGTTATAAGTATTTAAGTTGCACGAAGTCGTTTCATACCTGAGTATGCACAAAGACACAAATAAATAATGAAAAGTTCTTACGTTTGTCAAAAAGTTTCTTACCGTCAGGGGAAGAAAGACACGCAACCACAAGGCAGAGAAACACTCCCACACTCAACATCTTGGAAGATGAAAGCTTGTAAAATGCGTCAAAGACAGCTTGCTGCCAGATTTATCGATTCTCGGTTTGCATGTGACGTCATAGCCGTATTGTTGGTGTACAATAACAACAGAGTTGCAATCACTTTCTTTTGGTGTGTCCACCAACATGGACGCCACGCCCTTTTTTCTTTTGAGTCTGGGGATTGAGTGCAAACCAGCAATACTTGAACAATCAACTTTCTGAATGCTCCATTAGTTTTTCAAGACTATACAAACACAGCTTAAACAAACATAAACTGCAAAAATATTCCCTTTTTCATTTTTCATTAAATGCTTTACACCTAAATCATTGTTTAAAAACTGAAAACACGAGAATCTGCTTTTCGGTATAAACCACTACAGCTAATGAACAATCGAATTGTTCCAACACGGTTTCTCAGAACATCAATGAGATCTATATTTTACAAAAGTTGATACTGAATGGTGTGAAATTCAAACAACCTCAAAAGAAATGTACAAAGCTGCTTTAAGCGTATAAGATATTACGGTTTGAATGACGTCATCCTTTTTTCCTTTGACCAAAGTGTTTTATTTTCAACCGGCAGACATAAAAGTTGAGGACAGCTGAGGCAGGCGTTGATACTAAAATAATGATGAAATACTTTAAGGAAGCATATTGTTTGATCTTTTTTGCAAATAACAGTATTTGAAAATAACTGCTGACTAAACAACTGTTCCCTCAACTGTTTTAAGTTAATTGCTTCTTTTATAATTTTATTTCAAGTCACGTTTCTTCTGGTAAACGCTTTTTTAAGACAAGAATCAGGTAGTTTGAAGAAGCTCATTGTTCTTCGTATTTTTGGCGTTTCAACCTTTAATTGTTTGTTATAACTGTTCTTCACCTAGAATTAAATGCTTAGGTTTTGCAATCAGTTATACATTGTTAAGAATTAGTATTTGTATGAAACTAAAATGTTCCGAAAACAATAAGTATTGGTGTTTTATTATTGACTCTGAGAAAAACTCAGATATTTTAGAACGAAAACTGAAAACCTCTACATTTAAGTTTAGCTGTTAATTTGTCATCTTCCCGCATTTCCGTGAAAAAGACTCCCTGAGATTTCCTAGGCTGCAAACTAACAGTTTTTTAACTTCGCTGAGGCTTAAAAATACCACTGAATTTATGAACATGCCGTTTAAGAAAACACTTCAGGCCTCCGGCAGACTTAGACTAAGAAAGGAGCGTTTAATTCAACAAATTTTGAAAATAGAACGGAGAACTGCTTCTAAAAGTCGCGAGAAAGAAGCGTCGTTTAGTAAACAGGAGAAGGCGATGTATTTTAGTACAAACAGCTATTTAAAAAGGGTTGATTGTGAAAAGTGCAATACCTCGAAGTCAAATCATGAAACTCTAACTTTTTGCTAACTGTGTTGACCAATTTATCGGAATGACTGGGTTTCATGTACTCAGTTCCGGTTTTGCTGGTTTCATACATGGTACGCGTAGGGTACGTCGAATAGAGGGCCCCCACAGTTCCATTCCTTCTTGGATTTACTATTTGCAGACGTCAACGTTTTTGGAAAAGCTGTATACATCAACAGAGTCAGATGTTAAGAACAGCCTTAAATTGTGTTTATACAGACACAATTCGAAAAAACATCGAGAACATTTTTAAGAATACTTGAGATTGAGATCCCGAGCAAAGCTAAGAATGTTCAACAAGAGCCCTTGAAAATAGGTGTTCTTATATAAAAAAAAAAAAGAAGTGTAGTTATGTAACTTTTATTTCCGTCGAGCCCGGACCTAGTGCTTGAGCACATTTGTATTTTGTTCAGTGTGTACTGTATTGGGTTGTGTAAAAAAACTGCAAGTCTTTTAAAGGGATTTCAAAACTCATGATTCCATTTGTCTTACGAGCTTGCGAGACCGTACACAACGACAAAGAAGACTCACTTCTATATTCAGTTTCATCTGAACACTACCATGGAGAGTTACTTAAAAAAAATCCTGTTACAAGAACTTCGACTTTTTAAGTTAACTTCGTTATCATTAACCGTTGTAAAAAACAAACTTTCGGTTTAATTCTTAAAATGACAATATAAATAGTTTGGGTAACCAGCTGTAAGCTGGGGGAGCTGACTTGTCGTGTCAAGGTTTGTCTTTCAGTTGCTACTTAATCGCTGAACGGAAACGTGTTGAGTTCAATAACTCACGTAACATCAACAAAATTGTCTAGGTATTCATAACAAAACGCCAACAAAAGTAAAAATGTACTAATGGTAAAATGATTAAAAGTTTAAAACACACAAACGGTTTTGTCAAAATAATATCGACCTTTAGGATTTATGTAATATCGAAAATTATCACGTATAGTTATATATTATTATTTTCTAAATACTTAGACAGCTTCTAAGGAGAATATCTTGCAAATTGAGTGATGATTGGCAGTGCAGTCACTCAAAGTGCCTTCGATTGACCGTATTGGAATAAGCCGAATAAAACTTCAATCGAGTATATTTCTTAAAATGACAACATAAAGGGTTTGGGCAACCAGCTGAAAGCTTGGAAGTTGCATGGTCGATCTTTTAAAAGCCGTTAATCGCTGGTCGTGGGAAGACATAATGTTTTTAACAACTCACATAACTCCGACAATATTGGCTAGATACTTTTAAAAATAACTTTAAGGAACGTACATTGATTCTCGCATGACGTGTACTGAAGATTTGAAAGCTGTTTTTATTGACCGTTTAGGAATATATTGAAAAACAGCTCTGATTCCTTAAGGGGGAACTTGTCCTGTTATCCTGACCCCGCAAAATTTCGTCATGTTTTGCCGATATCTCGGCTTTAATCAAAATAATCAACATTTTGAATCACGGGTAGTTAGTCATGAGTCACAAATATTTTGAGAATTTTTGGAGATAATTGGGGAAAAAAATGGGGAAAAAAATGTCAAAAAATTGTTGATTTTGAAGAAATTTTTATTTTTGGATTTAAGTAAATTTAAAATTAAGATTTGGATTTATTATTTAATGGACGAACGCTAGCTCGTATGCTATCCAAGGGTAGGCACTTGTTCGCTTAGGAACAGTTTTTGGAATGTTGCGTTCTGAAAAGATTTTTTTTTCCTTTTAAAAGCTTTTCTCTAATCCCCCAAATCACAACAAAATTAAATGGGAAGTGCCTTCTTAATTCAATCGAGCAATATGCGGCTTCTCTATTAAAGATGTACAAAACAAACTGTTTCAAACTCACACTCATTTTTAAACCGGAAAATCTCCTTCAATACGGTCAGCATGAATATGTTAACTGTAGCTGTAGTCTTCAAAAAGAATAACTCCCTTTTTTATTGATCAATATTTGATGTAGACGTTAAAGCATTTTTAGTTTTTCTCGTGTTCATTCGTTTGCCCAAACAAGAGTTTGGACCTTTTGCAAAAGCACATTGATGTAGCTACAATAACCTTGCAGGGACTGCTCAGTCAGTGTTATAATAAGTTACTGTTGTACTAAAAAACTGGTTGTTATATTTAAGACTGTTTTATCAGGATTGACGGGCAAGGTAAACGATGTGTGGCTGGATAAACAAAAATTAATAAGGCATGTTTTTGCCCTAAGAGTGGATGGGCAACTGAAGTTTCCAGCATTGATAACTTATTTCGTCAGAGCAAAATATTTGCATGACGCGACGGCCAAATCCTCGAAATGTCAATTTTCCTCCTGCAAAACACAGCGAAAAAACAAAACTTAAAATACAATTTAAACGAGCCAGTTGGAACTGTACCTTGTTACAAACATTCATGTCAGAAGAACAAGAGACACAAGGACGATACTCCTTTCACCTTAATCATTTATTATTACGAAATCAAGTTCTTAGTCACAACTCGTTGTTGCTATACTTTTTAACGTCAAAGCCGTTCGTTGTTACAGTTATACCTCCTAACTAGAATCATTATTTGTCAGCGCATAAACTCTAAACCAACACAAGCTTTTGTTATGAAACCAACGAGGCTGAATGGGTTGCCTAAAAATTGAGAATAACTTTTAATTTAAAAAAAGTTGAGGTTTAAAAACGTATAGCTGATCTGAATGTTTTCAAATTTTTGACAAAACTACTCTATCGAGCAGCATGCGTGAGCAGCATACAGTGAGATGGATTGGGTATGAAGAAACAAAATGCCGTAATATTAGGAGAGCTAAAGAGGTGAATTTCCTGTAAATACCATAGCTACAAAATGATACCAAGTGTTTTTTCAACTCACGATCGAAGAACTACGAAGGCTTTCTTGCTATTTTCCAAATGTTTCCGGACATTTTCTGAACATTCCCAATGCTTTCCGAATGTTGCCAAAGATTTGCAAAAATTTTCCATACCCTTTCAAGACATTTTTGATTATTTCTAATTTTTTCAAGTGAAAGAGGTTCCCGGATGATAGTGCCAATTAAGGTTTTAACTGTACATACATATTACGATTTTACGAAAAAAATAAAAGAGGAATAGCGGAACTGTTTCTTAGTTTCAGAAGCAATCAAGGCTTAAGTTGCCCCAAAACTTAACAGCAATGAGCCTCAGCCAAATCATCTGGTTCTTATAAAAAAGCGTGTGTAAATGTTACATTCATGCGTTAACTATTAAATCAAAAGTAGTTATACTGGGTAGAGAACACTTAACACGGCGAAAAGACACTTCGCTCCTTGCAATGAAACTGCAAAAAAGTAAACAAATTGATTATAAGGACAAGTAATATACCAAGAGGAGTATTTCCTGGTCAAAACTTGGGGGCCTACTATTTGATTTCCAGAAGGGTAGGGGCAGCGGGAAGGGGGGGGGGGGGTAGAGCGGCTACAAGGGAGAGTGGAAGAATTATTTGTCTGTAATTTTTTTTATCGGCCACCCTTTCGCTGTAAGCTCAACGTTTTTTCATTACATTTTATGTTTTCCCGTACGGTTCTTTTAACGTTTCTTGGCTTGCAAACATTTTTTTCGCCAGGATAGACCGTGCAATTTATTTTTTGCAAGTTCATCAACTGCCCCCTTTCCCCTCCCCTCCCCTCCCCTCCACTTTGTATGCATTGTAAAAAAACAATCGCAAACAGGAGCCGCCAGGTTAAACTGCGGAGGAAACTTCAATTATGTCACTCCAATTTTTGTATTCTATTGCAACGGGAAGATGACGAAAAATCAGTAGAGAACACATACTAAGGTAAACTGTTGAGAACGGAGGAAGCAGTGTCCAAAGGGACTTTGAGTTGTTAAACCGTAACTCGGATTCATACTCAAAGTTACCGCTGACTGCAATCACCATAGACTCATTTCTTCAGCGTATGCCTCGACTTGGTGTAAACATTTTGTGTAATTTTTTCTTTTTTCTTTTTATCTTGAAAGAATGCCTAGTTAGGAGTCTAACTCTATAAGTAAATAAATAATAAGACATCTATATGGGTATTTACGAATTTAAGATCAAGTCGAAACGAGTCTGTAATCACTACAATCAGCGGCAACTATACGAACTCGAAACTGGACCGGCATTCTAACAAAACTTTCACTGACTTAAGTGCAGTAAAGTTAAGTTTTACTAACGGGTTCACTGCGTTGTTGAAAAGCTTGGTATACCTCAGCTACAGTGTGTATCGCCCATCTAAAGAGAACACATATAGTAATGTGTGAGTTCATGTAGGTGAAGTAATAGGTCTATCTATCTATCTATCTATCTATCTATCTATCTATCTATCTATCTATCTATCTATCTATCTATCTATCTATCTATCTAACTATCTATTTATCTATCTATCTATCTATCTATCTATCTATCTAACTATCTATTTATCTATCTATTTATCTATCTATCTATCTATCTATCTATCTATCTATCTATCTTTCTGTTTGTCTGTCTGTCTGTCTGTCTATCTGTCTATGTCTAACTATTTGCCTGTCTGTCTGTCTGTCTATCTATCTATCTATCTATCTATCTATCTATCTATCTATCTATCTTTCTGTTTGTTTGTTTGTCTGTTTGTCTGTCTATCTGTCTAACTATTTGTCTGTCTGTCTGTCTATCTATCTATCTATCTTTCTGTTTGTCTGTCTGTCTGTCTGTCTATCTGTCTATGTCTAACTATTTGCCTGTCTGTCTGTCTGTCTGTCTATCTATCTATCTATCTATCTTTCTGTTTGTTTGTTTGTTTGTCTGTTTGTCTGTCTATCTGTCTAACTGTTTGTTTGTCTGTCTGTCTGTCTGTCTATCTATCTATCTATCTTTCTGTTTGTTTGTTTGTCTGTCTGTCTGTCTGTCTGTCTATCTGTCTAACTATTTGTCTATCTGTCCGTCCGTCCGCCCGTCCGTCCGTTTGTCGTGTCTGTCTATACTTAAAGCTAACTTTCATTTTCCAAGAGTGCTGATTTTAGAATTTGCAAAGAAAGAACATTTTATGAACACACTTCAGTAACTTCACACGACGTACAAATCATACAAACACTTAAACTAGTACATTGATAACTTCTTTTATTCCGAAAATCCCGTTTGAACTTACTATTTCTTTCCTCTCTCCCAGTCATCCTGCCAAACCTCGCGTCCGGGAAGAAATCGTCTGTAAAACAGATTTGTTAGGTCTTAAACTCGACCAGTAGCCGTTCTTCCAGAGCAGACTGATAATGGTCACCCATAATTCTATTCTTAGTGGAACAGGCCAGCCTGAATTTCTGACACAATTTTGTGTCTTAACATTTGTATGACGCGTCACTGAGGCTGGTTACTCAGTTTTGCTCGCTCTATTCACTCTTGTTATAAAAACAGTTTACAAATGGTTGTCGACGAAACCTGACTGATAAATGATTGTGAAAGGAACTCACTGATTGAACCAAACTAAATTGGAGACACAGACAGATTTACCGAGACAGAGACAGAGAAATAGGTATACATAAAAACATAGACATAGACACAAGCACAAGCACAGGAACATACACAGACACAGACACAAACGTAGACAGAAACACAGATACAGTTACATATACAGACAAAGAAACAAAATGTGTACAAGTGAGGGACACAAAAACTAGCCCAAGTTAAAAACATCTTTCTGAGTAATACTTACCATCTTTCTCCCCTCGCTTGCCAAACCTGCCCCTACCAGGATGGTTATCTTCTGTGAATGAGATCGATTTTTAAAAATTCAAAAGCGTTTCTGTTCGCATTGAAAAAGAAAAGTACTGAAACACGCGTAAAAAATGTGGGTAAAACTAAAAGACAAACATGCAGGTATACAGACGCAGAGCCAGATACAGACACGGACGCGTCCGCAGGTGAAGACACAAAATATAATAAACTGACAAAAAATAAGCAATATCACAATATATCACACACAAAAACATACATGCAGAAAGACAAGCACACAAATGGTGTACAGATCACAGACACCATAGCTAGTCCAAGTAAAAATCATCTTGGTGAGTAAAAAGGCCTTACTTTTTCTTTCTTCTCGCTTACCAAACCTGCCACCATCTGGGAAGCCATCGTCTGTGAATAAGAAGCAGCTGATCTTATTTCAAAACGTTTTCTAAATAATCAAAAATAGCATTTCTAGTGGCTTTGGGACGTTAGCGTCATACCAAACTGACTATGAAGTACACACAGGAGCAGGAGAGTCACTGATTTCGTATTATGTTGTGCTGTGTTACGTCGTGTCGTGTCGTGTCGGATCGGGTCGGATCGGATCGTACCGTGTCGGATCAGATCGTATCGTGTCATATTGCATAGCGTTGTGTTGTCTTATTGTGTTGACTTTATTTTCTATCGGAAATGGTATAAGATGTTTTTTCCGAAGAACAGTTTTATTATACAACGTTATAACTATCCTCATTTGTATTTTGTTCCTGTTATTTCACCCAAATCCAGTTCCAGTGCACGAGAACAACATCTAAAACCATGGTTGTTTTCCGAGTGCATTGAAAAGAAAGGAGTACATGTATTCAAAACTTTTTCATACTAAGCACTTTTTGTAATTAAAACGCTTGAAAGCAGTAAAACAGTTGTTGGGTCCCTTGAAAACTGTTACTTTTACAATACTACTTGAATCTGACAATAATCTGTTTGGAACAAAAGATCATTGGTAAATTAGAAAAACGGCTTAATGAAAGTGCAAATAAGTACTGGAACACGACAACAAATCAACTGTCATTTAAGTTGTGAAAATTTGGTTTTGTTGACCATTTATGTAAGACGCAGGGGTTGTCGGTTATTGTATTTTAAATGACAGTATAGAAGTGAACTGTCGTCCGTTAAGCCCGGAGTTTTGAAGGAACTGAATGAGTCACACGCAGGTGGCGTTGTATATATTACAGAGATTTTGAATAAGCCTCCTCGGAGACTCTTGCAGTGAAGGAGACTAAGTCTGCGGAATGCTAACTTTTTAGTAGTATAAAAAAATGAAACAAAATAAGGTCTGTAAGCAAAATCTCAGCCGGACGGCCAAGAGAGGAAGACTGGGGTTGAGGATTTCAGAGTGTCACAATTTTGTTTTTATGGCCGTTTTCATTGAGAAAGACTATAGCCCTTCCCTCGCATACCCGTAATAACAAATAAATATTATTTCACCCAAATCCAGTTCCAGTGCACGAGAACAACATCTAAAACCATGGTTGTTTTCCGAGTGCATTGAAAAGATGACTTCCGCACAGGTAGTCGAAACGTCAGTCACCAAAAACAGTTTTTCTGAGAACTACTCTCACCCAGACAATCACACCATACGAAATAAATGTTCAATGCTAATCTTTTTTCTTGATAAAAATAGGACATTTTAAAACTTTAACGGTAAGGGTTTTAACACTAACCTCTTTTCAAAACCGTTATCAATTCCAACTTTGTTGCTATGAACTAAAAACGATAGAGTTTGTTACTGTACCGAAAGCACGTTTGGCTGTAACTTTGTCCCGGAACCTTCCCACAGGAAACGATTTTTTTTCTGCAATTGACGAAATTCATTATACTTTCAATAGTAGCATGCCTGAAACATCAATGCAACTGAATGCAAAACTTCAACTTGAATGAGCGTTTTTGCGGCGTCATGGAGCTAAAGTAAAGTTTTCACTCCATCGTGATTTGTAAAATTTCGAAGAGTCTTTATCAAATGCCCAACCATTCAGTCTCAACCCTTTGTCAAAGCGGGTTTCACTCTGTAGATGTTTTCCAATTGCCAAACTCGTAACAGACTTGAAACTCTGGACTTAGAAACAATGCTGAAACTAAGTTTTCTGAGGACTCTTCTCATAAGCTAGTAATAAATACATTTCAGTAGTTCGTAAAATAATACCAAAACCAAAACCAAAATGATGAAACAAAAAAGTAACTATCTTTTCCCATTTACAAACAGTTGTAACTCACCCAAACTCGCGCTCTCCGTCAAAGTCAGAACAACTACGAAGAAAACACAGACGAGAAGCCAACTCTTCATGTTGAGTTTTAGTTTGTCGAAAACGAAGACAACGATAAACGAAGAACGAAACGGCTACTCCTTAGGCCAATATCAGAACTCTCCAGACAGAACGATGTCTAGACGTCTCGAACAACAAATTTTCGCAGCAAATACACGATTATTTATAGGGAAAAAGTAATTCAAATATAATTCGTTAAAACGAGTGTGGTCTCACCCCTATCGAGATGTTTTCAGGTTTTGTAATCAGATGGGTCCCTTGTAGAACTTAATTTAATTTAGGGTTAGTCTGGAAAATTAAAGTTTGGAGAAAATGGTGCTAATTTATTTGTTTAGTCCACAGAGCCCAAAAACTGATGGGTTTATTTAAAGAGACGGCTAAAAGAACTTCTCATATCAGATTATTTCGGAACCATTCCTTTTTAAAGATAGGCTGGAAGATCGGCTTAACTAAAGTTTTACAATAATTGGGATTCTCATAAATACTTTTGAAGAGCGTCCCCTCCCACACACCTGTTGCATTGGTGGGCTGAGGAATGTGCCCCCTGCGATGATGCAAAACCATTTTTAATTTTCTTTGCTCGTGAACGATCCATGCATGCGCACAAATCAAATTCATGGCGCTAAAACTAATCACTGAACCACGCGGAGTTACCGCGCACGCCAAGCTGTACAACATCAGATAGATAGATCTTTTTCTAATAAGCCATCGACAACCAAACGGATAGTTTGAGATGTGCCATACTTTCTGAAAATACTATACTTTTAAAGCTTTAAAATCTCAACGACATTATCGAGCAAGGCAATTTATATATTTACTGCCGTCAATTTCTTGTTCACACAATCAACTTAAATTAATAGAGCTAACTATATTTATTATATATTTATTTCGTAGTCGTTTGTATATTAATTTGTGTACTTAACAATAAACTGACGGCTGAACTCATCCCAAAAGACTCGGACTACGGTCCGTCTTGAGATTTTTTTTAGGAAAAGCTTTAAACTTTACTGTCACTATTAGAAAGACATATTAATTATAAATGAAAGAAAATAATTCCCACAAGTTGCATTATTTAAACAATTTAGGCACAACCCTGCAAGCTCCTAGCTAGAATTATAATCTTGTATTTAAGTAAGTGTTTGATTCTGATTAGGTTTTAAACACTTGTTTGCACTGTGCAATAACAATTAAAGCTAATGGCAAGTATTTGGTTGATTCATTGAACTTTTTCATTACATCGTTTTAAACCACAACAGCAGCATTTTTATTTAATTTTATAAATTACTTAGCTGTAGTCTTTACAAAAAATAAAACTCTAAAACCCCAGGCTTCTTCAGAAATAATTATTGCAACAAATCTACTATAAATGTTTAATATTTTGATTTATAGAACACAATCATTTGAACTGAAGGTAGTTTTTGCGGTAAACTGTTGTTGGTCATGACAACAATGAAATTATAGAAATTGAAACTGTAAGGAAATGAAAGCTACTGTTATCTACTAGTAACTACTCGCTGTTAAACACAAATGATTACTATTTGTAAAAATATTAAAAAGATACGTTTTAAGCTGCTTCTGAAAGCATTGAAGAAGAAGATTTTTTAAAAGAAGCTCTGTGTAAAGTCCCGTTCACATTAGTAACTTTTTTTGCAATTTTTGTCGCAATTTCCGCAGCAATTTTTCTCGCCGCCACGTTGTATCAAGTTTCGTGATTGTTCAAAACATTGTAAGTTTCCTGGCACTCAAATTCACGGAAATTGCAACTACTTTACCTATAGTTTTTCGAAGTAACAGCGTGAGTGCAAGAAATATTGCAATAGAAATCGCCACAAAAGTTGCACCTAGAGTTGCTAGTGCAAAAGGGGCCTTAACTGCCAAATGCAAAAAACATGGACGCGTTCCTCTTTTTTTAACAGTTACAAAACGGGATGAATGCGAGTTCAGCGAGGATCCCAACACTGAGAACACTGTGTATCACAACTAAATTCTTTATTTAACCAATGGCAATCAATAGCCGCGACGTAGTGAAGCAAAGTGCAGGTTGGAGTAGAGTAGAGTAGAGTAGAGTAGAGTAGAGTAGAGTAGAGTAGAGTAGAGTAGAGTAGAGTAGAGTAGAGTAGA
>JAOBYE010108893.1:0-19571 GCA_025403585.1 Parazoanthus swiftii | reverse complement strand
ATTATTATGCAAGTTACCTTTTGAAACTTACCGTGTAAGCGCCCATGCTCGAGTAAGCGCCCACCCCCAAACTTTCGTCAGATTTATTGCACACGGGGGGTGGGCGCTTACTCAGTCAACTACGGTACATGTGGATAGAAATTAATAAATATATTCATTTTTGTTAGTAAACTTAAAATCATTGTCTACTGTCACAGCTGACCGGAATAATCTGGGATTGAATGCACTGAAGAAAAGGCAACGAACGAAAAAATTCCCCATGACAGCTGGCTCATGGACTGGTGCAGACGGCCCAGGAGGTGTGTACATGTTATGTATTTCTAAATTGTCTGAGTTATATTCATTTGGAATTTTTCCTCAAAAGTTACAGTACTTGTAAGAATGGGGTAGTTTTTATTGGCTAATATCCTGCAAGGCTATAGTATTATAAAAAAAAATTATAATTTAATTGTTTCACTCAACAGACAAAATATTGATGGTAGAAATGTATCCCTCCCCCCTTTTTGGAATTGTTGGTCTTGGTGCCCCCTTTCCAAACTTTCCGGGTCTGCCAGGGCTGATCCTACATGTATCATTGCCTTACAGTACTTTCATGTATTGTATGCCTTGACAAATTGTTTTGAACAACATTTTGCTGGTGAAGATAGTTATCGAAAAAGTCAAATTGATGTTGGCTGTTTTTTTCGTCCCAGCTTGCCTAAGGGGAAGAACTTTGCAATTTTTCAGTACTGTACTTTCATTTTCATGGTTCTGTTGTTACTAACCTTCCCTTGGATGAACATTGCTCTTCACTTCAGAATCATGTACACGTACATGTATAACATGGACCAAAACCTTTAATGTATTTGTAGTCTGAGATTTGCTATGCTGCTCAGTGTATCAAGGTTGTGTATCATGTACCTTGGTCTTGCCTTCTATATTTAAGAACCCTGATTTCTATTATTATCTTTATTATTGTTATTATTATTGTTGTTGTTGTTGTTATCATAATTATTGTAATTATAATTGTTACTATAATAACAGGGAAGGGTGAAGGTGTTACCAAACCTCGCAAAAAAGCAACAACTCCTGGGTGTTTACCAAAATCTGCCGTTGCCAATGGGAGACGAGTATCTGCACCTCCACAATATCCTAATGCAGGTTGGTGGATTGACCCAAATTATTAATTACAGGTTTTTTCCTCATGCTTTTTTAGAGTTTTCAAATTGAACTTTCAATTTGATTACAAATAACTTTATGGTGGTAGCCATTACATGTAAATCAGATGCTTAAAGCAATTTTGAAGAAATTCTGAAATTCCCAACTTGCACAGTCAAAAAATTAATCATAAAAATTAATGTTTTTAAATCTTAAAAGGTGGTGGAGCATTTTTACACAATCTTTTTCCCACAATTGACAGCAAGTGTCAATAATTCATTCGTGGATCATTAGCAGATTCATCATGAATTGTATTTTGCAACATGATTACTCTGATTGTGGTGCTTTTCAGGTTCTCCATCGCTGCGAAGTCCTACAGCAAATTCCATTGCTTCCCTGGTTTCTGCAGCTGACTTTGTGAAGAGAGAAAGTGATTCTGAAGGTACTGAACAATGTTACATGTACTGCACTGACTTTACTTAACGTGACCTATTTTGAGGAATGGTCCGACATTGAAGTCTTTAAACAATGGTGTTTCTTTTTGTGGAGTTGTCTACTCACTTTAATTTCCAAGGAAACCACTTTAGTGTTAGTTTGCTCCCTGCTTTCTGAATTGTAGGCAGTTTTGCTGCAATAACCAAAACCAACAAATGACTGTTTTGTTTTCTCAATATTTATTCAGTTTTATTCAGAATGTAAACTGCTCTTTAACACTTTAATCTAGAGCATTTCTATTTAACTTTCTTTGCAAGTACATGTTCTCCCTCACAATCATGTTACAAATATTTCGCTCTTTCGTGTGTGAAAACCAACACACAAGTAACCTTATTTCCTGAGATATTCCAGACTCTGCAGCTGAGATTGATTAAATCTAGACTGCTTTTAGGCACATACATGTATCTGTCACAAAACTGCACTGAAAAGTGCAACAACAAGACCCAGAGTCCCGAGAAAAGCCAACTGACCTTGTGGAACACACAATGACGCCATTGTTCAAACAATCCCAACTGTTTTAAATGATCCCAACTGTTTAAATGATCTTATTGTTTAAAAACTAAAAAAAAAAATGATCCAAACAAAGAAACACAATGTGATGCAAGTGGTCAACAGCTCCATGCGCATAGCCATAATTTATGTTAAAAACATTTTTTAAAAATTGTTTGATCTTATTTGATCTATATGTGTCTCAATATTAATAAATTAATATTCTGCATAAATTTTTTGATAACAGTATTAATATGGATTACATGTATGAGAAGTAGCAGTCACCAGAAATATGCTACTATTAAGTTGAACCAATCTGGCTGTTTTTCCATGTGTTCAAACTCAAACACATTCACATTTCAGGTCCAGACAGTAAAAAGCCTCCAGTTACCACAGCGGCTGCGAGTGAGCAAGACTCAAGTATTTTAAATACCTTGGCAACACTAGCTACTGCTAATTTGACCCATTCAACATCGGTATCTACATCAACAGCACCACAGCAAATTACATCCATCGCCGGTCGATCTGTTGGGATTGCGCCACTCACACTTCCGGCGAACACTTCTACATCAGCACTGTCAAGCCTCACCACACCCCTAACCCCCTCAGGGAACTTTTGGGCACCTATTCCCTCGCCCCTAACTGCTCTCTCAGTTTTATCTCAATTAACATCGCCGGCACAGACATCGCCTCTACCAAACTTTACAATGTCGCCATTCACAGTTCCAGTTACCATAGCAACCCCTCAGGGCGTATCCACTGGACAGCAGTTTTTACCCTTTGTTAACACTGGAACAACATTAACACAAACTACAGCTGCCTCAACAACTGCTGGCATCTCAGCTGCTTCCTCTGCGTCAGACATACCTGCTGTATCAGTTGCAGGAGTTACCATGGCAACTGCAGACAGTGCAACACATGCAAGCGTACCACAGACATTTGCTTTACCTTCAGTGTCAGTAACAGGTATGAATAGTCAGAGTCAAGCGGCCTCACAGTATGCATTGTTGACTGCACACCAGGGTTCTGCTCAGCCTACCCTAGTGTTGGACGCAGGCCAGTTCGGTGTTCTAAATAGTGCAGGTTTGTGCATTCAATGTCAGTGCTTGAAATATTTTTATTGCTTGCACTCGCAAATGCACTGTCATATTTATCAATTTCTTTGCCACTGATTTCTTTCATACTTCTGTTCATCTTCACCATGGTCAACAGATGTCATCAAAGTCCTATTACATCCAAATTAGTATCATGTTTGTGATTCCTAATTTGCCGCTGTATTGATGACATCATAATTTGAAATTCGATGACATGTACATGTATCCTCAGGACTCAATCAGTTCCATATTTAACGGTACAAGTATATTGTAGCTTTTAGGGTCTGGTTGGACCTGAGCAGGTAGAAGGGGTCTCGGGAGAGAAAAAAATACCGAGAACTTTATGTTTAAGGAAGCAATGACAGTTGTGTTGTGATCAAAGACTTCCAACTGTTTGTTTGTTTTTCTTGCCATTTTTTGTGTCCCACTGTGTTATCTACACATCTTACACATACCCTTTATCTTTGTCATCTTCATTTTCTTATACTTTTTTATCATTTTCTTATGACAACATGTAAATGTAACTTTTCATGTATCGGTATGTACAAGTACTGTACCATACATATGGTGTACTTTGTTTTTTACAGTTACACCATTTTGTTTCATCACCTCTTCATTTCATATATTCCAAAATAACACCTGCAACTTTGTGAAAAAAAGTGAAAGAAAACTTCATGTGTGCAACAAATTGTGGGTCAGTTGTCTTTATCCTTTACCGATCACCAAGTGCAAAGTTTGATTTGGTGATAAGATTTTAATTTTCAAGATACTTTTGTTACTTTGTACATGTAATAGAAAACACTTTTAGAATACACTCTGACATTTTGCTGTTCATTGTTTGTGCCAGGACAAAGCCGTCTGGAGCAGGGGAAGACCCAAGCAGGACAAGTGAGTCAATTGTTACCTGAAAGTCATTCAATAAAGAATTGATTGTCGTTTACAGGCTCATAGTCTTTGTATAAATTAAATTGGTTTTTGCTTTCCAAGCACTTAAATTCCTTGTTTGTCCATGGCACACTAGTAAAGTGGTTAGCAAGGCTGACTTGTAACTGACTGTAGGTTGTGAGTTTGAACCCAAGTGTACAAAAGAGAAGCAGCTTCTGCTTGGGGCAAACCAGTGATGACTTAGTTTCCTGTCGAGGGAAAGACACAGATTCTACTGTAATCTGCGCAACATTACAGAGTCAGCAGACAAGTGCCATTAAGAGGCAGGGTGTTCACATGATACTTTAAATTTTTTGACAACCTTAATTGAGAGTCTTGGGTCCTTGAAAGAACTTAAAATTGGCCTTGCAGAGTTTAAAATCATATTTTCGTGGGCCAAGTCGTGCATGATTTTTCTTACTCCAAAAGTAAAGGCCGACATTACAAGTAAAAAGCAAATAATTATCTAGTTAAAAGCAAGTAATTATCAGACTCTAGTTAAATGCAAAAAACCTCTTTCATGTGATGGTTGGCGCGAAAGGTTTACATGTATCTTGCGACTTGTTTGTCTAGACAACTTCACTCCAGTTCAGTGTCAAAAAATTGCCTAAAAGTCCTTGAATTTAGTGCATAAATGTGTTTGAAAATTCTTGAATTTTAGTAGCTGCAAAAGTGAGCGAACCCTGGTTATAGAATTTTGTTTTTCACCAAGATGATGCGGTTAGTTACAGTAGAATACTAGTTATTACAGGTTTGATATTTTGTTAATGAATTTAAGTTATTGGTAGTTAAATTTTGAAATGTTAGAGGAAAAAAACACTTAACCTGACGCATCACGATGGAAGAACCATTCTACTGTTAGAGTCATGACTACATGTACATGAATGTGTGATTGCTGAAGACCAATTCCTTGGGGAAGGAGAATTGTGTTAGATGGAGTTACACTTCACAACTGTTGTCACATTTGGAGCTAAAACAGTTTATGAAACCCACTACTTCAGGAGTCAACCCAAGAGAGTGCTGAAGCAAAGCAGGACGAGTCAATTCCGCAAGCCATTCAGTCTTCAGGGCAGGAGGTGCTGGTCACTCTACAGGTCCCTGCTGGTCTCCAACATCTCATTCAGCCACAGCTGATCTCTGGTGACCAATCAATATCATTACAGCAAATCCAACTAGTGCCGCAGGTTATCAGTCAAGATCAGGGGGCTTACTTGGCGACACAGATGGTGGGACAGGTGGCTCAGGTGTGTGTATGTGTGTGTGTGTGTCATGATACCGCATGAATTGGTTCACCATATTAATTTCAGGCTTTTGATCAAAAGAACCAGAAAATGAAGATTTGACCTGGCAGAAAAGTTTTCAAATGTCGGTGTGATTTGATGCAATTTTGTTTCTTACAGTAGACATATATCAGTGAGAAGTCAAAGCCTTTGGGAAGCCCGTTTTTCTTTTCAGGAGTTACCAGGAAATGACTGTCTGTATGATGTCAGTACCAGAAATTTTAGAAAAGGGAGGCAAACTCTTGAACCAGGGGGGGTAGTTGACTGTGCCCCCAAAGACGTTTTTTCTAGCGTTTTTCTTATAAAATATTTCCAAAGTTGCCAATGAAGGGAGGGAGGGGGGGTTGGGGCTATGAGCTTTCTCAGCCCCTCCCCCTAAAACTGCTCTTTGATTTCTCTAACGTGTATGTTCTTTCTCCTCTTAAAATCCTTGTAACACCTGCAATCTTACAATTGCATTCCAAAATTCAGGAACAATTCCATTGTTACAGGTGCAGTCTGGGGCTCAGGCAGTACAGACGTCACAGCCGCAGTTCAGTTTACAGACAGCTGTCGTCCCACAGTCAGTTAACAGCCAAGACAGTGGTACACAAACACAACACGAAATGTCGACTGTGAACCCGTCCAACACCACACCCCCACCTCCGACGACCACAACAACGAACCAAGAACAGTTAGCAACACAGGCATCTCAGAGTATTCTGTTGTCGTCCCAAGGCCAAAACTCACTCATGCTTCAGGGTCAAGGTCAAAGTCAAGTACTACTCCAAGGTCAAGGTCAAGTGCTTGCAGGACAGTTGGCACAACAGCCCTTGCAGCAGGTATTGGCAGGTAAGGTGTCTGCCGCTGGACATGATGTCCTCATGTGGTTAGACAATAGATACTTTGGGTGAAGGATTGGGTAAATGGCGGACTTTGAAACTTTCAGTGACAAAGCTGAGATCTTTCTGTAAACACTAAAAGTCAGAAAATACGTTTTTTTGTAGTGACTCGTGGCAAATTTTGCAAAGGAAAGTCATGCAGTTACAAGTTGATCCTATTTATCCTTGCCCTTCCCCTATCCATGTTACTCCTTTCTGTTTATTCTCCCTTTTCGCAACTGCATAAATCATTAGTTAGAAGAGGTCCAAATTTGGGGGGAGTGAGGGGGGGGGGGATTCTGGCCTACCACCTTTCAGTTTTAGTGTTGAAATTGCCATTAAACCCCCTAGAACGAGACAAGTTGCATATATATTTTTATATCTACTGAACCAAATTAATCCCAGTTGAGGGCACGGTTTAGTCTGCTTCCATGAATATAACATCATTTTCCCGAGTGTAAGGATACATTGTAAATTCCGAAAAGCAGTATATTTTGTTGTAAAACAATTGGAAGGAATATAAAGTCAAGCAGAAAACTATTTTTGATCGATTGCTGCTTTAAATTTTAAGGAAATCAACTCCAACCTACCACCCAGCAGCAAACAGTGAAGCAAGCACAATCCTTCCCACAAAGCCAAGCGGCCACGCAACAGCGTGCAACTTCAGTTCAGCAACAGAACCAACAACAGATTTCCCAGCAATTATTACAACAGTCAATACCGGGCGCTGGAACATCACTGCCGGGTTCTGCAACGTCGGCTGCTTCCATCCAGAACCTTCTTCATCAAAACTTTGTACCCCAGCTAAATCAGGTCGTGATTCAGGGGGGTGCAGATAACAGCCAGCTTGGCCAGGGGGCACAATCTCAAATCACTCCACACGCACAGCAGGTGCTCATGCAAGTTCAAGAGGAGTACAGAAAAATACTGGAGCAAAAGCAAGTTGAGGAGGAGAGAGCTCGCAAGGACTTGCAGGAGAAACTGTTTGCCTTACAGAGAGATAGTGAGAAGTACCGGGATGAGCTAGAGCAGGCCCAGAGAGAGGCAGAGAGTTATAAGGGAAGGCTTGAAGCCGAGAGTCGCGAAAGGGTAAGGCTGCATCAGTTGTACGAGGCTTCAAAGCAGACTTCCCCAGACGACCTGCCGGCTATGGTTTCTGTTGCCCAAGAAGCTGAAAAAACTGTATAGCTTCGAACGTCTTTGAATATCGAGTTAGAATCACTTTAGTCAAATACTGCTCCGGTGACACAATTGTATCTTTCTGAATGGAAGCGGATGTGTGGTATTTGTAATCAGCTGGTTAAGTGGGGTGTGGGTGTGTCTGTTCAGTGTGTAGAATGTAGCTTCATATGTATTTTTCTTTTCCATGATGTACATAAAAAGCATTTCAAGAGGGTACATGTAGGTTTAGAACTTGTTATATAGAGAGATTACATGCATCGCTATTCCTTAATGACGAGATTTTATAGAAATGTTTGATGTATTACTAGTGTTACATCCTGGGAGAATAGTGTTTACTTTAACTGCAGCAGTATTTAGTATTTGACTTGTATCATATAGATAACTTTAGAGTGTAGTCTATTTATTCCCCAAGCCTTATTTGTCTTAAAGTACTCGAGTGGTTGATTCCTTGTAGTACTCGATATTAATGGAAAGTAGTAGTGATAGGGCGGCTTAAGAAGCACAGAGTTACTACTCGGAAAACTACATGTAAGTCTAAAACTTAAATGCATGACTCAGCGTCACTTCACTTCTTAGCTCAGGTTGTGGTCCATTTTTTGAGAAGTTGTGACGTTGATTGTGATTCGTTGAGGTTGTTTTTGCATAATGAATGTGATTGACAGTGATCAAGATTTTGAGTGCCAGAGACTGAGATGGTGCAATTTTTCTCTATAGAGGCTGCATTTACGAATCTGCAGGATTCATTTTCTTTTATCTGAAGATGTGTTTAGATTGGACCGGATCGAGTTTTGCTGTTGTACGACTTCATCCTGGTTTCACTCAGAGGCTTTAGATTCGCTTATAAGATACCGCCTAAAATCTCCTCTGTGGTCCTTACGGAATCAGTTCATCTCGGTGGCAGTACCGGATGGATATGTTCATTTGGGAAAAAACCTGACCTCACGTTGCACAAGTCTATTGTTCAGAATGGAGCTACGAGGTCATTCCGGTACCGAGTAAGGCATGTGAGCTGGTTGGCCGATAATTGTACTGCATTTCCGTTCCATTCCCAGATCGACTGAGAGCTTCTATGCAAGCACAGAACGAAACCCGTAGTTATGTCATGTAAACGCAACCTAAGAGAGGAGAAGGAGTTTGAGCTCAAAGAAAATGTCATAAAATATTTCCAAAAGGTAGTTTAACGCATTTTACGCAAAGAGTTCTGACTTGAGTAATGGCTTTTTTCTGAAGTAAAATGTATGTAACCCCAGTCCTTATATGGAAACGATGCATAGAACTGTTCCACCAAATTATATCTGGGTTTTTTTAACTGTTTCAAAAGGCACTGTAAACAGTGGAAGACTGTGTTCCAGCCTCGTTCGGTTATGGAGACGTTCATTACACTTCAACAAGTTATTGACATTTATGTGGAGGTTGTTTGTGGGAAGTGATTATAAAGCTTGTTGTTCCTCATTTATTCCTTTCTACGTAATCATTCAGACCGTTTATTGCAGACAAGTATGTGCTTGAAAGACTTACGAGGTGTATTCGAGTTCTTCAATTAACAGTAAAGATCAAAACTATTAATCAACATGCAGTAAGAAAAAGGAGCACTATCTTGGAAGCTCAAAATTTTTCTTCCAGTTCTGCCCTTTTTGTTGTTTACATGTTGTTATATTTTGTTGTTTTTATGTTGCAATGACGGGGTTCTAAACGAGCCTTATGCAACTCGGTCCTTAAAATCGAACTTTGGCACGCGGTCGTGAAGTAACAAGAGCTCTCTCGATCTCATTCTTCGCTATCAGGACTCGTTCAAAACATGATTTTCGGCCTAAAGGCTAAAAAGACTTTAAACTAAAACACCTCAAGGCGGAATCGTATGACTAATGATATTGGTGACCTTACTTCCACTGGCAGTCTTAGATAGCTTACAGATTAGATCTCCATACATATTACTATTTTAAGGTAGCTCATATATAGACCAGATTTTACAAATCATAGCAGAGTGTTGCATGTAATATATTGCGAAGTTACGTTAACTTCAGTGTAAGATATTTCATTTCGTCTGGCAAAGAAAGGTAACTTAATAATTGGTCATATTAAAGAACTATTTATTTCAACTGGGTCTTGTTTGATGTTTTAGAAATTATTCAAGAACTACGTACAACGTTTATTTAATTAAAATAGTTACAAAAGTTGGGAGAAACGACCCCAGAGCTCAAGATTCTCTTCTGCGCGTGTCTGTCTTTCTCTTTTTTAAATCCGCTGACGCGGTGAAACGTGGGCTCTGGGGTCGAGAATGGTGGGTGATCATAACATTTTGTGTTGACATTGTAAGGAAAATGCAGAAGTTTGTAAATTTGCTTGGACTGAAAGGGTTATTAAAAAAGTCTGGACACAAATCGAAAGAGCTTGGCAAACAGGATTCTCCCTGAAGATTTGAAAATTGATATATTGAAGAGTTTCTGAACAGCGACTGCCAGTTTATAATTTGAGAGATATGGCTGTGTGGCCATTTTTGCCAACCAACCTTAAAATCTCAGTAGGTTTTGAACTTTTTGAAGGCTCGTTATTCTCAAACCGTATTCGGCCTATGTTCAAATTATCAGTGAGTGCTACCTGAACAATGGTCTTTTCTTCTATGAACTCTGTTTCGTGCCAAACAATTTTGCGACGGCATGATACAGCATAGAGCCGAATTCAGGGTTGAACCAAAATGAGTGTGTATATATATATAGTGCACATGTAGCTTGAAATGTCAAATAACTGGAGAAATAAATGAACAAAAATGTTGGAAAATTACAGAGAATGTATGGCTGGAGGAAACGTCCTTACAGAACTTTGCAACTTTAGACATTTACAAACAATTCTAAATTATTCCCTATACAGAGCTCAGTTTTTGAGGTTGTACTAATTGTTCTACGCTCTGTGGAATTAAGGGACTCATTCAGGTTCAGTCCTAAAATTGGTTTTATGCTGTACTAGGTTAATGAGGCAAAACGTAAACAATGGACCCCCCCTGTACGAAATCGGCAAAGAAAAATCGTTCATTGTTCGCACTTCTTACCTTGAAAAAAATTAGTTGGATTTTTTTAGTTCACGAGAACAAAAGGCACTTTTTTAGCTGAAGATGGGATTCTCAGTGGTTTCCAGGGAACAATCTTGGGTGATATCAACCATAGGTTGTCTTTTCTACACTTTGAGATCATGTCTAGAAGCGCATACGTTTTCACAGACCAATATGTTAACGGAATTTGAACCAATATCGCTAGAACGATAAAGCTTTTGAAAATCAAGACATTTTAATGTCAATCCGGAGAGGCAAAATCGACGGACTGGCGATTTCAAAAAATCGGAAGACGTGCTTTTTGCGAGGTTTTGAGCGATTTTAACCCAGAACTTGACAAACACAAATCAGTTAGCATATAATAACAGAGAAATTGAGGAAATGTTATATTTTCCTACTGATCAAAAGATCACTTCTCCCCAAAAGAAGGCCCAAAGCGCCTTCTTTAAAATATTCTAACAATTGATATATTTATCTTTGATCAAAATGGAGATTGCCTACCAAATTTACCAGGGATATTCTTAACTGGGAAGTTCGGAAAACGAGAAAATGGTTAAATTTCATCTCTGTTCCGGCCGGCCATCCCATTTAGAATTTATTGTCACGTTTTCAAAAGCCCGCCTAATTGTCACGTGACACTCCTCTTCTCGATTATGCAGTCGCCATCTTGGGGTTTCATTGGTGTCGCTAGAAGGACTGTAAAGATCATTTCCTAACTTTTTAAGTGAGCTCAAGCTCTTGAAATACTAAAACAATGGTAAGAATCAGACAAACAAGGTAATGGTTTGTCGGCAGAACGACATGAATATTATTTGTGCAGTACGAGGGATGTGATCACACGAGCAAACACAGTTCGACCGCTTGAACGGATAAATAGATCGGAGTTCAGGCAGTATTACAACGAGCTAATTGATGCTAAAATGGAAAGTCTGGAAGTATGTGAGTTGACCGAAATTTACAGTGAAGAAGGAAAATGCAATGCTGAAAATCTTGCAGGTACGAAAGCTTCCCTTTCGGTATATACATGTATTGAATAATGATAATGGAGTTTGAAATGTCGTGTACGTTTAATAGACGATTAGTTGAAATTAATGCTTTTCAATTTAGATCAGTTTTTGCGTACAAACTATGTATTTACTTTCAGAATTTGCAAAATAACTATCTGTAACTGTACTTTTCCCAAGTGCAATCTTGATCTATATTTCGATCTCGGTAGCAAAATTGAAGGCAGACCTGGAAGAACAGAATTCTATAAACGCAGCTGATAAAATCCGTGAAGTTCTAGTAGCACAAGCGAAGAAAGATGAAGTGTCGTGTCTCGGGTAAGTACAAATTACTGAAGTTCAAGAACATTGACAAGAGCTAGTGATGTATTTATTTTTAAGCTTGTCAATCTCAACCATAATTCATATCGCACACATCATTGTATAGCTCTCAAATTTATCCATTTTTCGGGACAGAATTATCAATACTAATTCAGAAATGTCGATGGCTGTTGGTGCATTTGAAGTAAAGTTTTAATTTCTTTCTATTCACTGTTTTATTAGAGTAAGGTTTACTTTTTATATGTTGAATGCTAAAAGTAAAGAAAGCTTGGCCTTCGACTTCGACAAGAGCAACAAAATGTAGTGCAACTTTGAGCTCTCTACAATGTCATTGGATACCAGGTCCGTAGTCAGCGGGGGAAGGGGAGGGGTGGGGGGTGGGGTCCACAGCAGCGTGCTAAACTACTAATCTTGGTCTTTGATGTCAACCCAACCCCTCCCCTTGAAATGTTGGTCTGCTACAGGTGTCGGTTAGCACTCCCTCCCCCCTCCCCCATCGAATTTCCTGGACATTCCCAAGGTCAAACAATAAATATTTTTCCGTTCAGGAACTTTCAACTCCCGGTTGCAGACCTCGGGTATTTGACTCCTTGAGCACTTCACGGGTAGGGGAAATAGCACTGAATCAAGTCCCAGATGGGCGGCCATTTGACATCTCAAAATGGCGCTTGACATTTGAACGCAGCTCGGTGTTTTCATCATAAGATGCGGTCTTTTCCTAAAACTTAAGGTATCTGGTAACATGTGGGTAGACTGTACCTTGTTGCCATGGTAACTACGTTTTAACGCGCTTTGATCGAAATTTGCTTACCCCTGTTCTGTTTGTTGCTAAAGGTTTTTGCAAGAAAAGAGTTTTCTTCATTCTATGCTGAGTAAAAACAATTTCAAGAAGAATGGTAATGTACGGTACTTGAAAAATGAAGGACTTAATTGTCCCAAATGTAAATTAAACGCGAAAGTTTTGTTCATGTTTCAAGATCCCCTGCTTTGGTTGGAGATGTGAGTGCTGTTGTTCCTTCGAGTGTTACTAGTGCAAAAGAAGTAAGTAAATCTGCCTACTTATTGTGTTGGGGGTGGTCAGTTCTTTACTTCTTAGTCCATTTGTCCATTTCCGTTGACTGCTTATTGTGTTTGGAGTGGTCAATTCTCAAACAGAGACCATTTGGTCATTTCCGTTATGTTGTCAACAAATAGACCTTTTCACAGTTTTTTGAAATCTGATATTTAAGCAGAAACGAAATGCTGGTACAAACAATTGCTTTTAGCAAAAGTACCAATTTTTAGTTTGCTATCTTGCATCGAGTTCAAGATGTTGCCAGCAAAAATTCAACTCAAATTTGTAGACATTTCCAATGTAAACCTTACTTTACTCGGTAGAACCAACATTTGCGTTCTGTCGAAAAAAAACATAAATGTCTGAAAAAAGTTCGTGATTCACTTTTCAATATTTTCACCACTGTACGAGATAACCAAAAAAGAGTTAATACTTTTTGCCAATTTGAAGACGATCTTTATGGTTGAGGTTTTCTGTTCCCAGATTTTAGAATTCCTCTGACAGAAAACTTATCCAAACCTCACAAAATAAAACGCGATAAATCAAGAGTGTGACACTATTGCGACAACTTTTGAAGACCTCTCTGGTTTTCTTGAGCTGCTTCATTAACTAATTTTTTAAAGTGAAAATCCCGAGTCCCAAAAAGATTTGAATATTTTTGTACCTGTACAAAAATATACAAAAACATATTATCACGCTAGATTGAACAAGAAGAAATAAATTGTTTTCACGCCTCGATCAAAACAAAAGTGTACCAAAACATGGCCGAAGATAAATTATCTCCCTGAAATCATTCTTCACCGTCCCCGGACCTCCTCGTTATCAAATGGCCTATCCCTAAATCTTTGGATTTTGGTATTTAGAGTGTAGCATGCGAACTCACGAAAGAAAGTGATGCACAAATCCTCAACGAGGGCCGCTCAGTTTCATGTGGTGAGACTCTGGTTAAAGGAAACGACACAAGTTGCACAGGTAACTTACTGACGTGTCATAAGGATCTATTGTTGTTTTTCTGTCCGTTATTTTACGTGCGAGGATATACAATTCTATAGAGCCCCCCCCCCCTTCCTACTCCCAGTTCAACACGGAAGGGTTTGTTTAAGAAAAGGAGCACCCAGACGTAAAAGAGATCATGTGCATGTAGTTAAAATCGATTCGTTTAGGCTTCTACGTAATTGATTGGCAGACTCGTCGTATATGAGAGGGAAGAAGAGTAGAATAAATAAAAGCTCTGTCGTTTCCCCCTTTGTAATAAACTTCTCTCAAATATTTCCCCCTCTTAGGGCCCAACTTGTTTAATAAGCCCCTCTTTTAACACCCCAACCCCTTCAAGATATATTAGTATTTATGAGTTAAAGGTATAAATATAACAATGCCAAGTTGGATAGCGAATTATACTTGCAAACTTACATCACTATCAAACAGCAAGACAGGCGTTAAAATGTAAATTCCGTTTTCAATCACTGGACTTGATCAAGATCCAACTTTAGCTATAGGATAGATCCCCTCCCTCTCTAATACCCCCTTCCCTCCTTCAAGAAGGTCCGACATTGGACACGTCCCCGGTGCTTAACAAAGCCTTCGGTATATATGTTCAAATGACATATTATCTTACAGAATTTATATTTCTACCCCTTATTAATCCAACCCATTTAAATACGTTTATACTTGTTTTGTTATTGATTGTATTTTGGCCAGGTACCCCCGAGAACAGTTTTCCTGCAGAGAAACCGGGCGGTGTCGACTGCCAGGTCTTTCCAGTAGAAGAATCCTACGACTTTTCTGCAGTCAGCTTGATCGGGAACGACAGTTGCAGCCCTGGCCGTGAAGAGTTTTCAACGGCCGAATTTTTAGCTGCTATTGCGGCAAGCAGTTTTGATGATAGCGGATGTGACGGGCTCAAGACAGTGTCGGAAACTGAATGCGTACGTTGTGTTATAGATCTTAGAGATTGACCAATACCACAACAGTACAGTTATCTTTGTCTTTCTTTCATTATCTATTTCGGATAAACCGAGATGCAAATTAATGTAAGTTTGTTACTTGCGTCGTTAAACTTGGTTTGGCCACAAGCTGATGCAATTTTCATCGTTCGATCTGCAAACACAAGCTTGTCACAAGTCCATGCAAGTGTGTAGCCAAACCAAGCCAAGTTTCTACGCAAGTTTGAGAACAAAACTTGCGCTGACTCGCATCTTCTTGCAAGTACGTGGCTAAGACTTAAAAACTGAGTTGCAACGAATTTTGATTCTTTTGCAGGAAAAGGACCGCTCAGAGTTATCAAACTTTTCTCTACGTCAAGACGACCTGTACTCGATTGTACCAGCAGACGAGAACACACACTCGGGAGCTGGCGTCACATTAGATGGGCCACAAGCCGTCCCCGGGGGTAACGGGTGTGCAGAGCAAAGTACTGATGAATACCCACACGAGATTGGACGTAGTGTACCCACACAGCCACAGATTGCTTTTGTTCCTGATGAAAACACTGATGGGCAATCTGTAGCACACTATCACCAGAAGTAAGTTGAAATCCTTGTGAACTCATTCAGCATGGGCTGAGATTACGATTATGATTTCGATTACGATCATGATAACGATTACGACTATGATCACGATTACGATTATTATTACGATCATGATTATGACTACGATTTCGATTATCATCAGAATTATAGTTATTATTACAATCATGATTATGACTACAATTACGATTATCATCACAATTACAATTATTATTTCCTTTAGGATTAGGATTATGATGACAATTACGATTATGATTATAATTTTGATTATGAAAGGACTACGAATAGGATCCACTATGATTATAACTATGATTATGAGTACCATTCGAGCCATGAGTACAGTAACGGTTATGATTTCGTTGCATTTTTTTACAGCAGTCTTTGTGGGAGAGCGGACCGAGGAAGATACGAGCAACAGTGCGGTATTGAACAGTCAGTGCCGGTTGGTCTTCGGTATGGCCTGAAAGAAGATCGAAACAATTCTTCTAAACCCACGTCCATAATAACAGCCAGTCAAACGCAGGCGAGTCATGACGACAGGACAAATAATACCGGGCATAACATAACTGGTGTTGAGGGTTGCGATGGTAACCGCGTTCTTGCTCAGGATGCGCAATCTGTCCCTGTTTCTGACAAGAGAGGTACTCAACAGTCAATGTCCGAAAATGGGAAGCAGGTTTACTGCATCGATCTGACGAACGAAACACAAGATCACATAAGGGATCAAGAGCAAGACCACACAAATAATCTAGCCAAACAAAAGTCTCTTTATCAAAATAATGCAAGCTCTAGACAATCTGTACCGGGTAGTCAACATAGGCAGCAGATAAGAGAAGCTGCACTCGTAGAATCCGTACCCGCACAACCCGTAACTTGCACTCCATACGCGCGGGATACGAGTCAAACAGTAAAAAAGCCAGCTGGAAAACGTCAGCCGTACATTCAGCACCAGATATTTTACGTGGACGAGGGACGGGAAACTGGGAACCCAACGCAGGGAAGAAAGAGGCGGGTGTATCGTGTCGACCCTTCGGCTCCAAGTCAGAGGCGCAGTCAGGAAAACCCAAAGAGTGCAGGTAGCTATGTTCCGATTGCGCCTCGACCCAAGGAACCAGTTATCCCTCCGGAGGCTAGGGGCATTGCACCTAAACCGCCAGGCGTTGAGGTAAGTACATATATAAAGCACCATTTGTTGTTTAAATGTTCAAATGGTTACTCTTGCAAAGACATACTTACTTTTTCCTCTACGGAACAAGCCGTAACCCCAAGAGGTGACATCATTTTTTGTTCCTGACTGTTTCCAAAGGTGGGCTAAGAAAGCAGTAAATGCGAGTTCTGTTCAGTATAGTAAGGGGATGCTACAGCTCTTATTGGTTTGTCCGTGATTTGGGGGATGGGAGGGGAGAATTAAATGGAAAAAATGGTAATTAGAACGCAGAAAACACTGTTCCTAAGCGAGCAAGGGCCATTGGATAGCATACGAGCTGGCACTCGCCCATTAACTGTTAACTCCAAAATCTAACTTTAGACTTACCTAAACCCGAAATACTAAAAAATCAGTTTCATTACCAACTCACCCCCAATTATTTTCCTCCATAAGTGTTTTTCTTTATCGACTACGGTACTGTGTTGTTATAACAAGTTGTATCTTCCTCTTAACTTAATCGAGTTCTGGACATCTGATCCACCATATAAATTAGTTTGGGTCACCAAGAAAAATAGAAAATTTTATTTTTCGTTTACGTGTTATTTTTGCGAGTTATGTCCTTGCTTTTAACGGAATAAATCGTGCATGAAGCTTGCCACCTTATAGAACGCCGGTCAAGTCGGCTTCCATGCAGGCTCCAGTAACAACATCTTCTCCTGGCCATGGCCACCTCCGCAGACTACAGTCTACCTGAGGCTCATCTGACACCCACAGTAGCTAAGTTTACTATGTGTTTAAGAAAGACTACATAACATTAATAATGGTGTTATCCCAGTTATTTAAATAAAGTCGTTCGTGTCAGATATCATATTGCTACATTTACCTGCGGTCAGTTTTAAAATTCTTGAAAGTCCTTGAGATTGAAAAATATTACCCCAGGCCTGGAAGGTTCTTGAAAATCAATCGAGGTCTTTGGAAAAGAGTGAACTGATTGTCGTATTCTGCTTTCCCAATCATTAGAATCGTTTCTCACCAAAAAGAAAGCGGTCTCGACCCAAGCACAGCTCTATCCCTTACTACGTGGTGGTCGTGCCTGCGCCTGCGCTGTACCAGAGGATGGCGGAACGGCGGGCTGCACTGACGGAAGTGTCGCCAGGGAGAAGGCTAGAGTTTGGTATGTATTCAGGGATGTAATGGATAAATGAGTAGATTGGTGAATGAATGAATGAATGAATGAATGAATGAATGAATGAATGAATGAATGAATGAATGAACGAATGGACGAATGAATGAATGAAAGAATGAATGAAAGAATGAATGAATGAATGAATGAATAAATGAATGGTTGAACGAATGAATGAATGCTTGAAGAATGAATTGATGGACGAATGAACAAATGAATGAATTGACAAATTAAGTAAGTGAATTGGTGAATGAAAAAACATAAGGAATGGACAAATGGATTGCTTAACAGGTGAATAAATGAGTACAAGGGGGTGACACACAGACTTTCTAGGTTTGATATGTGCAAATGAAGAGACAAAAGGGTATTTCGATACCTACGAGGGGCAACAAGAGGGTTGAGAAGGGTAGGGGAAAGGGGATAGAGGTGCAGTCCGCAGTCTATCAAACAAAACAATAACTAGGATCGTACGCGTATAATTGCGCATAAATTATCTTAGTGAAATAGAGTAATAGTCAAAATGCATCGATCCTTGACGAATCTGCATGTTAGAAGGGTTTCGTAATGAAACTGAGTTTTGAAAACAGCATCTCAAACGAGGCAACCGCGAGACTTTCCCTTCACTTATCGTTTCTACAACTAACATTACAAACTGGCAATACAACAGGAAAGACGCCAGTTCCAAGCGGACAATTTGTTCCTCCAAAACCTCGAACACCTCTCGGTGACAGATCCAATTCACCTCCTATGTCCACATTCATGAGGGTCTCTCCACGGAACCCGGATCAAGCAGATGTTCACTCAACCTTCATCACAGTGTCCACAGCGTCCACGCCCATCACCCCCCTGAATGGACGAACACAACAGTTCGTCATTAACCATGGAGGCTATGGTGGGAGGAAGGACAAGAATCTCACCGACACAGGAAATGTACCCCCTGGAATCGGTGAGACACAGCAGACGGAAAAAACTGCTCTTTGTCAGGATGCCCACGGGACAGGGAACGCACGAACAGGGGAAATCCGTCTTCCAGGTGACACTAAAACAATAACAACAACAATAACCGTAAACATAGCAATAATAATAACAACATTAACAAGGAGGTAAATAATAACTGTAATGCTATTGATGCTACTAGTACTAACAAGAATAATTACAACTAGAATTACAAAACCTTTATTACAATGCTGATCAGAATAAATGGCTAAACTCCCTGTGTTTTATTGATAAAGGGTGTTTGTTGGAGTAGAGACGTCTATTCTGCATGAGGGCGTTTATTTCTAAAGTCAAGTAAACAAACAAACACAAATCGGTTGGTTCGATTATTACATATTCAATTACATACCTAAATCTTTTTAATGGTCCTACTTAGTTCAAGTGATACTAATATACTTATAATGTACTGTTATTGTTCAGGTGATTGAATGCTTGTTTAGTGGCAATAGATGGATTTTGAAAATGTCACAGAGAAGGAGTATTTTTCACCGCTGTTAGTATTCTATTTTATTTGCACCTATATTTAGTTTTTCTCTTGACAAAACTGTTATCTCTGTCCTCTTTAGAAAACTGCGGTGGACGTAAGCAGAGTAGATATGCTCTTCTCAGGGAGAAACTACAGGCTAAAAAACACAAAGAGTTTGAGGTGAAGATACGAAATTTGATTTTGTAGTTGTGTCATCATCTCATGCTATACGTTGTGTTGCGTATGTTTTATCATATCGTATCGTATCGTATCGTATCATATCAATCGTAAACTATGCTATACTATACTATACTATACTATACTATACTATACTATACTATACTATACTATACTATACTATACTATAC